>VMBQ01015432.1:0-13230 GCA_007657795.1 Dreissena rostriformis | reverse complement strand
TCAGTGCTGATATATTGAGAAGTGTATTTTATATCTTCAACAATGTTATAGCAGAATGAGCACAATCTAATGTTTCACATACCATTATAAAAACAATGCAAACTATACTAGTATGATGAGTGGATTTCGAATGAAATGTGTAATTGTCAAATAATTTCATTTCATAATAGTTGAATTTAAAAAAAGCAAGAGCTGTCCCACGGCATGAGTACGCAAGACTTTTCTTCCGCTTTGATAGTATAATGTACATATTCTGTCAGTCACCTAAAATATTTAAACTACAATAACATATTTGAAGTTGAATGCCTGTATTAGTTATATAGCATATGTACATTTAAAGGTGAAAATTTAAAAATAAAAATAAGAAATGTGACCATGCCAAGAAACTAGATTTTCATCTTTTAACCAATTAATTTAGTTGAATTTACTTAACTTTGAAAACAAGCAAGGCCTGCACATGAGCTACCTTAGCACACAAAATAACAGCACAATACCTCTACCTTAACTCAAGTGATTGAGCTGAAAATATTTTTCATTTGAGTACCAAGGACGTAAACCCTTTTTTCCCAAATGTAATCACACCCTAGGTCTGCATGTAAGCTACCTATATAATCTTCATTTAAACTAAATTTATAGAGCAGATACTCATTTTCTATTGTTAATAACAGTGACATTGACACCACTAGCCAAACATGTAATATGTCGCTATATCAGCATGTAACCTATCTACACAAAATTTACCATAAGAGCAATATCCCCATCCTTGCTTAAGTTATTGAGGGCAAACTTTATATCAATTTTTATCAACAGTGACCTTGACACAAATGGCCCTTAATGCAAGCCCATATTATGCCTGTATGTCAGATAGAGATATGAGTTGTTGCAAAAAAAAAATACCTTAATTTTGCACACAAATACTAACCTAAATTTCCTATTATAAGTACAAAAAGTTCAATAAGGGGCATAATTCTGATCAATTGCAGGTTAAAGTTATGGGCTTGGTCAGTGACCTCGCATGATGATTCCATGATGGTGTCAAATTTCATTTCAATATCTGTACTCTGTAGTAATAACAGAGATTCGTATTTGATGCATGCAAACTTTGACCTGAATTTCAACTTGCATGCAAAACTTAACCTGATCTTACAAACGTACAAAAGGCAGCATAATCCTGCGAAAAAGTTGGTCACAGTTATAGATCTTGGTCAGTGAATGAAAATTAAGGTCCTCAACACACATGTAATTTTATTTCAATATCTGTTGTAAATATAGAGATATTGAGTAGTTGTAGCAAAGGTTAACCATAATTTTCTAGGAACAAAAGGGGGCATGGGGCATAATTCTGCTATTTATCAAACATCAGAGTTATGGAACTTGGTCAGTAACCTCACACAATGCCACAAATCACATATGTGAAGTTTCAACTGAATATATCAGCGATTTTTTTCCTTCTTTATAAAGTACCGGTAAACGGCACTTTCCCAATTATGAAAAAACTACTAATTTCCCAATTGCTGTCCAAAAAATTCCCGATTTAAGGGTAAAAAAAAAAAAAAAAAAAATTTTTTTTTTTTTTTTTTTGGAAAATGAAACATTTAGTTAGTTTCCCTTTGCAACTCTATGGCTTGAACCTAGGTAAATACAATATTGACAGCTTTAAAACACTAAGTTATCAATTTTAAAGTATTTGGGTGCAAAAAATCAAATACACCAGTTTCCCAATTTGTGGTTTTCACAACTCGATTTTTTCCAATTTTGAGGTTTTCACGACTCAATTTTTCCCAATTGGACCGGTACGGGTACTTTTCCCAATTGGACAAAAAAAATTGCTGTATATATACCTGTAGTAGAAACAGTGATATGGAGATGTTGCATGTTTTTTACTTTCACCAGAGCATGACAAATGGGTGAGCGGTATACATGTAGCTGAAAATATTCAATGAATAGTGGAGCTAAAAATTATGCTGTTACTTCAATTTAAAATTGATCATTTTGCTGATGAAAGATTTATAAGATCTTAAGACTGTATATCTATGATAATAAATGACAGATAAAGTGCAAAACCAGTGTTTTTTTCATTAGAAATCGGGGCCGGGAAATGGCACCATTCCCAATGGAAAAAAGTATATATTTTTCCCAAATGGGATTCAAAAAATTCCCACTTGAAGGTTTCATTTTTTTATTTTTTATTTTTTTATTATTTTTTTAATTAGTAGTCACGTGAAAAAACCAGGTTGTATTACCTGTTGTGATGTCATTTATATGTGACGTCACAACTTCTTTCTCAACTTGTACATTCTTAAGTTAGGACGCCATGTTTGATATGGAAGAAAAGTTTATGGGTTTAGTGACTGAGAAACTGGACAAATTCGAATTATTCTATTCAAATTCTAATTATTTAGGAAATTAGTGAATGTAATTGGTAATAAAGGTCGTGTAGATATGGTTACTCTGGAATTGTGTATATGTTGGGGATATTGCATTATGTTTATGTAATTAAATTGTCATTGAATTACAATACGAGTTTGTCTTCGTGACGTATATTTAACCAAAATATAGATTTCAACATTTAGTCCATCTCTTATTGAGCTCTATAAGCTCAAACTTAGAAAACATAATATTGAAAACACTTTTATTCTCAATTTTTAAGCATTTATTAGAAAAACAACTACAACACTTACTTTCCCAATTTTAGTCAAAACCCCACGATTTTTCCCAATCTGAAGGGACCCGGCCCCATTCACAAAATGGTGAAAAAAAACACTGAAAACGTTCCAAAACAACACTTCACACTTGAAGTTTGCACCACAAGTGTCAATAATATCAATAAAATCTAGATATATTTTTGTTTTATTGGTTTTGATCTTTATAAACAGGTTTAAATAATTGATAATGAAAGTTTCGTTCTTTTTTTACATATTTCTCATTTTTGCACCTCACAACTATTAATTTCATTTTATTTTTCTTTGTATATTTTGTCTTTTTACAACACTGAAAAATGTCCAAATTCAAGGGTACTTGACCCGTCCACAAAAGGTCCAAATCACTTGTATTTGAACAACTATCACTAAGTACTTTACATGGGATGCTTCTTTTGAATTACTTACTTTCATCACTGGTGGCCGAGTTTTTATGCCAGAAGTTGTGAATCTTACGCCACAAGGCGCGTACTGTCCGGAATACCAGACTGCCAAACACGAACACAAGGATGGCCTGCACGCTGAGACGGAACAATCTCCACACAACCACGGATGGATGATCTAAAGAGGTACAAAGGTAATGGTTGGACAACAAAACAGCTGACTCCAGCCCTGTGCTGATACAATTGTCCATGGTACTCTTAAGTGTTTTAAATGTACAAAATAGACATGGTAAAATATTGACATAAAATAACATTAAATTGCCAACTTTCTTAAAATCATATAACCACTTATTTAACTTTTTTTAAAGTAAAAAATACCTTAATACTGTAACAAAAAGATTTATTATTTGAGTATCCATTTCCACAATCTCTTATCTAATAAGATAGTTTTTTATACAAAACTCAAATGCATTAAACAAATTATCTATAAGTATTATAATTATTATTTAAATGGGCATATATAGGATTTTCCCTAAATATAGACACATTTTAAACAAGACATATTCTCTTTTTCAAAAATATATTTATTACATAACAATGATATGCTGACAAAACCAGATGATAGAACGTTTGATCACTAGATTGAGAAGCCAGTGTGTTAGCACAAAAAGATAAATTACATGTTCTTTAATGCTTATAATAAATACAATGTTGCTGAAACAACAACAATGGTATTAAATTAAGAATGTTATTTGTGATTATGATTATCTATTATTTTTACAAGCAGAACAAGTCTTATGTAGGGTTTCAGCTAAAATAGAATTGAAACAGAGAGTTTGAAGACATACTGATTCAATATTATACTGTTATTTGATATTGATGCTCATGTTTGAAGAAAGTGACGTGTTTATGAAATATGCCACAAACATGCAGATAAGCAGATACATCATGTGCGGGTACTTACAATTTGTTTCATATTATTAAATGGGCACATCAAAGGCTTAAATAGTGTTATATTAAAAATAAGATAAAAGTACTCCAATATTTATAAAATAGTTCTAGAACAAATACGTCTTTATTTATTACATTCTCAGATACATTGTCATATATATTATTATACAGTTGTCTCTATATAGGACAATGTTCTCAGGCTTATGAAAATCGTACTAAACATGTACATGCAATACAACTTTTGAATTATGGCATTAATATATAGCTATATATACTTGTTACTTGATAAATATATGCATGAACATTCTAAGGAAATGTGAATTGTTTTAATATAGGTTTACCTTAAGGAAACACCCACTTTAAAATATCATTGAAACAAATATTTACTTCACTCCGTAGTTTATTATCTTTCATTTGGAGAAAGGCAAGTCTGTGCAACAAACACTTACCCTTAACTAATAAATCAAATTATTAATGTAACCATTCATAAAAAAATGTTCTGTGAAAAATAAGACATCTGCACTTCAGGCAAATCTTTATAAAGTTTATAGGATGAAAAGAAATGTTCTCTAATTATCCTAACCCATCTGCTCACAGCGTGTATCATAGTAGCAAAGGTTAAAACAGGTTTTGGAAACACAAGAATAATGTACAAATAACTTAAGACAAGTCACAACACTCAACATTATGTGCCACATAGTGACATAACCAATTTATCGAATTCCATATTTTAAATGATTTGAAAATGTATGAGTGTTTTTAAAAGATAACACAATTTATAACAGATACCGAACAACTTTTTACCGATGCCAATGAAAGGGATCATTGCGAAACCAGCGCAAACACCTAACAAACACACCCAACCCCAAGCAAATGCCATTTTCTACTTTCAGTTTGAAGTCAACATCCGGGTTATTGTGATCGGCTGCATTAATATAAAAGGTTGTTCAAGTGTCACCAAAATACGTTTAAATGCACTCAACTTAAAAAAAATGTTGCGAACAATTGTTATTTTATCGATTTTCTTAGATTGATTAACTATCTAACATCAACAGAGGTAATACAGTTATCTATATGAGATTATCTCTTTTTATGTTCTAGTTAATTTGTTTCAACCTGAAATGGAATCTTCCACTATGCTCCAATGTTAAACCAATCACATAAAACCTATATGTCACGTGTAACACGAAGAGCGTATAAAGACGACAACTTTAAAATATACAGTCTCTTTTCCAATAAACAGTGTAGAGAGAGAGATCATTACAAAATGTCAGAACAAAGTTCAATGAATGGAACGGAGGAAGGCCAACATCCGGAACATTACAAGGAAATCCACAATCACTACGCAGAGGAGTGCAGTCAAGATGACATTGGAACATTCTTGTTCACTTCAGAATCAGTAGGCGAGGGGCATCCAGGTAATAGTCATATATTTTCGCGATCGACACAATTCACGTGTTTCAACTGTTTGTGTTAATTTTCACCAGCGTTTAGCTCATGCCGTGTATAGTTAATGACTATTTCTTTTAACGTGCTGACTCTTTCTTTTAGCACTTCGCTTGAATAGTGTGCTGTGTTTCTTTAGTCTAAATAATTGTTCCACAAAGGGACATTGGCAATTTGTATCCTGATGTAAAACATGATAATGATATCAAACTACGGCGAAGGATTGTCAGAGTGAATTTACTATTGCAAATAAATGTAATGGAATAAACTTGTGAACACTACTGCTTTGTTTACAACTTAAGTCCCTATTCATTTATTAGATTGCAAGTGGCTTTTGAAATAACTCACAAATATACACAATTGCTCTCCAGCTGTAATCTTTTTATCTTTTGTATACAATAAATTGAATAATTATTAAAATGTTTATGCAGGCTCTGGTAGTTTAACTATTAATTAGTAACGCTACGTTGAAACATTGATGTATTATCGCAATATGACATCAACATAAAATAAATAAATCACTTTAAAAAATGACTGAGCTTCAAACAAGTAATTTCATTATTTTGTCATACTTTTATTCTGTCCATATATTGTTCTTGTATTACAGCCCAGTTATTATATAAGAAACAAAGTAATATGTTTCTGATTTCAGATAAGATCTGTGACCAGGTGAGCGATGCTATTCTAGATGCCCATCTAAAGCAGGACCCTAATGCTAAAGTTGCCTGTGAGACAGTCAGCAAGACGGGCATGGTCCTGTGCTGTGGGGAGATCACATCCAAGGCCAAGGTTGACTACCAGAAGGTCATTAGAAATACTGTCAAACAGATCGGTTATGACGATTCTTCTAAAGGTAAAGTTTTGCAGTGATCTTAGTGCAGGGTTCTCAATAAGTTTTGAGGCAACAGACCATGGAATATTTTACCACGTATACCGCGCAGTTTTTTTTTTTCCTTCAAAGTTTCAAATTAAAAAGTTGGTGCGCGTAATACATTGATACAACGCAATCCTGGTTGCTAAATTGCGAAAAAATCATTTCGAAATCGTAAATAATCACAATAGCTTCCATTTTTTTATTTAAAAAAACTACACCCTATAATCTTATAGACTGAAGGGGCCGTTGTCAGAACAAAAAAAAGGCGGTAACGGCAGATATGAACAGATTTTTACAAAAAATAAAATGTTTGAATAAAATAAAAAATGTCTTTGTTTGTGCACTTCTACATTGGCAGCTTATGTTGGGCTGTTTACCACATAACGGATAGCTGGTAAAGTTAGGTGTCAACGAGTTTTTTTCGCGGGTAGCCGGGTAACGGTAGGTGTGAATAGGGACTTCTGCTTGTTTTCCAAATTCCAGTTTGTTCTAGATTTTTAGCGCCTCCATTATACACATTCACGCCTGTGTAGTGGGTAACGGTAGGTGTGAATAGGGACTTATGGTTGTTTTCCAAATTCCAGTTTGTTCTAGATTTTTAGCGCCTCCATTATACACATTCACGCCTGTGTAGTGGGACAAACAATAACCCCATTTGACCATTATAATTCGTCTTTCGCATGAGACGTTAAACCGAGGTGCAGTGTACTAGGTGCTATACACCGGGCACTAAAAGACCCAGGGTCACCTCTGGAATGGGGTGTCTCCTGTATCTTGCACTATCCCCCGTTACCAACTAACACGTCTTTCTGGGGGCGATGGCCATATGGGAGACAATCCCGGTGCACTCGATAAAAAACAAAAACAACAATATAATGTTGACATATCTCAACGACTGTATCCTTTAAAATGCAGGGTAATTTACATAAAAAGTTTCCACTTTAAAACAAAGCATTACAAGTATTTATCATCGTTCAAATTAAGAGCCCAGGCTTTCCCCGAGGAAGAATTACATGATGTACATGATTTCTTATTTTCGCACGTTTTACATGAAATGCACGAGGGCTGTTAGTTTGTTGCTAGAAAATTACAAAATTGTCAGAAAATATAGTGTTATGCAACCCATGCTCTGTATCATAATGACGCTTCCTATTGTTGAATACAAAGTTTAACTTTCCAATGACCCGGATTATTGATTGCGCAATAGTAAAATGGCGGCCATTTTCAGTCGATCTGCTAGGTTTTTGGTCTTAAATTTGTTTTTTCCGAAATCTGCCCGCTTTTCAACCGGACAAAATCTGATTTCAAACGGCTGGTTTCGCCGGCGGCCGGCTCTTATTGAGAACCCTGTTAGTGTATGATTATTTTTATCTCCTGACCTTTGTTTTATAGGAAATTTGGAGATAATTGTGTCTGTGCAAACAATAGTCTATTATATAAACTTTCTTTAATTTATTTTTGTGTGGAAATATTTTTAAAGCAATTGAATTGGAACATGATAGCTTTGCCTTTTGCATGATTAAGAATAGGAATGCAGAAAATGGATATGTTTTTTCAGGTTTTGACTACAAAACATGCAATGTGCTGATTGCCCTGGAAGAGCAAAGTCCAGACATAGCTCAGGGTGTGCACTTACAGCGCGATGAGGATGATATCGGGGCTGGCGACCAGGGCCTCATGTTTGGGTACGCCACTGACGAGACAGAGGAGTGCATGCCATTGACTGTTACCCTCTCACACCAGCTGAATGCTAAAATAGCACAGTTGCGCAGGAGTGGAGAACTGGCGTGGGCCCGTCCAGACTCAAAAACACAGGTAATAAGACTGCACTTGTTGTTGTTTTTTTTGCTGAAGTGATGATATTGACATCAAATAGTTAAGTGCAAATGACCGGACAGGCTAGCTCAGTGCGTAGAGTGCTGGACTTTAAATTCAAAGACACTTGGAAATATTTTTCATGCTGACCTCCTTACTTGTTTGGTGATTGGTCATGAAATAATTTCTATGGTCATTCNAAAAGTTGTGTATTGTAAATGACGTAAACAAACAAAAAGGTTTTAAGCCAACCTGCTTTCCTTTTTTTAGATGTAAGTGGAAACAAACAATATTATTTTGCTAAATGGGTGATTATTAGAATTTTGTAAAGGAAAATAAATCAGCGCTTTCAATCAACTATTATTTCACACATAAAACAGACACATGAAACAATTAACAAGTAAGCACAATAATAACTGTTCTTTAACTTTTTTTCTTTAAAGTGACTGCGACCCCACCCACCCCATATCCAAATCAAATAGGTCTCAACATTAAATATAAGTTTCATTTAAATACATGCATCTCAAGTTGTTCTTACTTTTATGGCAATTTTGTTTTCCGATTCTTAGCAACAGAAACCTTGACACCTCCCTCCCATAATTATGCAAGTTCAAGCATGGTCTTGGAATAAAGACTAAAGTATATAAATGTGATCAGGCCTTTTTCTGGCATATATACGTGTCCGTTAAACTGACCCATTTCCAAAGTGAAAGAAGTTTCTTATGATTACTATATCTTAATTTTAATGAAATTACATCTAACAAAGTATATTTCTATAATTTTTATGATTTTGTTCTTCTAATTTAAGTTGTTATAAAGAGTTATATTAAATAAGTTTTTCCCAAATCAGTGGACTTTGTGCGCGAAACAATTCCAAATCCCGAAATTGCTTTTTTCCCCAAAATTGGCATTTAAAGGACTGGTGATGTTTCACCACATTATCACAATTTACTGTGCAGAAACAGTAAGGGGTGACCTTCACCTCACACAGAAACAGTAAGGGGTGACCTTCACCTCACACAGAAACAGTAAGAGGTGACCTTCACCTCACAAATCTCATATACAATCCCAACCAAGATCTTTCTTTAAATACAAACATACAAAGTTTCAGCTGAACTATATAATCAGGGTTTTTAAGCGTTCTTATAGCAGCTAGGTCAGATCACTTGTGTTAAGATTGGTTTTACAATATATACTGGGATATTTCTATTGTTGTTTTCCCTCTACCTCTGAATCAAGTAGGGCAGTTTTCAGTTCCTGTCATTTTTGCTTAGTACTGGTTAACTGCTTACCCAGGAGTAGTGTTAATTGGTTAACTACCTGCCATATTATGACTTTAAGACTGTTGAAAACTGCCAAAAAAATAAACAAACTATTTTATTAAAGGCCTTGTCAGCCTTTGATATTTTTATGCCCCTTAAGGTGGGCATATAGTGATCGCACCGTCCGTCTGTCTGTCCGTCTGAAATTCCGTCACACTCTGCATTTAGGTTTCGAAAAATGTGGAAAAACACTGCGTTTAGGTTTACACAAATGTGGAAAAAGGGGGGCATATGTCTCCTATGGTGACAGCTCTTGTTGTTACCTTTTCTTGAACCTATCGGCCAATAAAACTCTTTAACAATTGATCACTTTGCATATATTTTAAATGCCTCAGACTTTAAGTTTCAAATCTACTGCGCATTTCAGGTTACCTGCGAATACAAATATGATGAAGGTGCTTGTGTGCCTCTCCGTGTTCACACAGTGGTTATCTCAGTACAACACAGCCCTGACATCACTGTTGAACAGCTGAGGAAGGAGATCATGGAAAAGGTTGTGCGCACAGTCATCCCAAAGAATTTCCTTGATGAAAAAACAATTTACCACATTCAGCCATCAGGACAGTTCATCATTGGAGGGCCACAGGTAGGCATTTGCTTTATATAATTTTTGACGTAGGTTTCCACCAGTCTTGAAGTCTAAGTACATGTATTGCTGTAAAAAAGAGGGTGTTTTCTGTTACTTGTACTAGCAGCACATGTCAAAACTGCTCTTGACCTATTTTGGAATTTATTTGTTCATGTTTATCCACTTTTTATACGCCCGTTTTTTCAAAACCGGATGTATTATAGTTCCTTGGCGGGCAGCGGCAGCGTCTACAGCAGTGTCCGCTCTCTAATTATGCCCCCTTTAAAAAAAAAAGGGGGGGTATATTGTTTTTTGGCCTGTGTGTCTGTCTGTCTGTCATTCTGTTTGTCCAATACTTTAACCTTGGTTAAAGTTTTGTCATAACTTTTGCAATATTATATTGATCATAGCAACTTGATATTTGGCATGCATGTGTATCTCATGGAGCTGGACATTTTGAGTGGTGAAAGGTCAAGGTCATCCTTCAAGGTCAAAGGTAAAAAAAATCAAAGCGCCGGGTCAAAAACTAGGTCAGGGGATCACTTAGTGCATTTCAACTTCTTTTTTTTTAAACGGGCGTATCTTGTGACAGTTTGGCACTTTTGTTACTTTAAAGTTGTACTTTAACAAGTTTTGTTATCTCCACAATCTTAATTTGTTATCCCTTTGCCATTCACTTTTTATCAAAAGTGACACCATTCTTTAGTTGCTGCATGATAACATTGGTAGCAGTGATATTTATAGAATACATTTCAATGTGGATGATTTAATGGGTCAGGCAAGATATCTAATTAAGAGCAGTAAAAAAGGCGGTTATCAGTGTTTCAATATTTCTCATTTAGAAAGGATAAAACATTCATGCATTATCTGTTCTACTTTTTAATTCATATGTTGTTTAGAACGAAATGTGTCATAATGTCTTAACTGTGTCTAAGTTAGCTAAACTTGGCTTTGCCCATTTACCTTATACACTGTTTGGCTGTTTACATTAATGTATTGTATGGACAAATCTTATAGTTTTATCCTAGAAGGATTTATTTGCATCTTAATTATTGTATCATTTTATTTGAGTACAAAGTGGGTTTAAGTTTTTTATGTTTATTTAGAAAGAGCACATTTATACTTTTCTTCTCATTTTCCCTATTTTAAGGTCACCTATAACGAACTCAGGGTAAGCCAGTGTAGTCTTCACAGTCTGTGAATTGTGGGGTCCTTTGAAGTTAAATATAGCTGATACATCATCTGTACTAGTTCTAATTTCTAGAAAAATAAAAATAGGGATAAGTCTGAAATGTGCGTTCAAAAAATCCTTTCTGCACAGTTGACACAATGTCAGGTCAACTTTATAATATTCACAGACTTTCCAGGGTTATCTGTAGTTGCACACTGTATTGCTTCTTGAAAGGGAGGTAATATTGTGAAGGAATTTCTGTTCAGTGTTATCTTGCCTGACAACGTTTTTCACCAACATACTTACACTAAGCAAACAGGGTCTTGTCACTTACAGTTTATCGAAACAGTGACAAAAAAAAATTATAGTACATATTTTATTGTACAGAAGGTTTGAATAAGTTCACTTAAGTCAAAATTAATTCATTATTGCTGTGATTTGTTTGCTTGTATAAAAGTTTGTGATAAAATCATTTTATTGTGTTATATAAAAGAAAGGATTCCACTTGAATTCAATTCCATAACTGTATTGCCTTCCTTATTACTAAAAATTTATGCTTGTATTGAGTCAGTGTTTTAACATTTTGGCAAATTGGGCCAGGGACCTTTGGATTGAGAAAAAAAATCGGTCGTTTTTTTACTAAAATTGGGAAATTGGTGTTGTTTTTTTGCTAAGAAATATATAAAATTGACAACATAAGTGTTTTTTAATATGATATTTTGTAAGGATCAACACATAGTCTAAGAGCGGGATAGGAGGATGAAATGAATGTTGCGATTTATTTATTTTTAAACAATTGTAGGGGGGAACCTTCAATTTGAAATTCAAGGTCATCATGGGGAAAAATATACTTTTTGATATTGGGAATTCGGCCCCAAATTTGACCAAAGAAAAACAACAACATTGATTTGACATGCATGACCAGTGTGAGTTGAATAATGTTCGTGTTGTGTCATTTTAGAAACATACATTTTAACTTTCTAAATCATAAGTTCTTGGTGCATGCCTCTTGGTGTGTGGGGTGGGGGTTAAGTAGTTTTTCGAAGATGGCTTATCTCACACTTTTGAACATAATGTTGTTTTGTAAATAAGATATAGTGACAATAACTTGTACCTTACTTAAAGTGATATTAGACGCATTTTTCACTGTTGAATTGAGCTGAAAATAATTAACAGGTCAAAANAACAAATACAAAAGACCAGATTGAATTCTTTTTTTTCTGTCCTAAGGAAGTCATTTCTCTTATTAAATGAAACACTGAACAATTGAATGCATTTATGTGCACATCATAATGACATCATTATGGAATATATAATGATGGCGTAATTATACACTTATGTTTATGTTCTGAATAATACATTATGTGTTGCATTGATAACTTTTTATGTTTTTTTTTTATTGTAAGACAGTAGATGTCTATATTATAAATGGATTATTTTATTGTGATGTTCTGGCATCGCACTGCTGTAATTTATTGTGTAAACATTTATTCCATTAACCCTGCAGGATTGTGAAATACAATTTCACAATATCAAACTCAACTTCATGATTCTGTTGGCTGATGCATTTTTCAACACAGAATATGCAGCAAGTATTCTAACATGTTGAACAGTTATTTGAGGCAGAGCAATGAGGGCAGTAAAACATAAAATAGACAGTATATGTAAAGACATCAGTTACTCACAGTCGCCTGCAAGTCACACATTTGACTTTGACCTATAAAAGTGACCTTGACCTTTGAGGCAAAGAGATGGGTGATTCATGCGAAACTAAGTCTCCTCGTGGTAGTCATTTAAGGTAAGTTACTTTTAAATTGCACGATGAATGAAAAAGTGGACAAGATGTTTCTTATATGGCTAAATTTTACTTTTGACTTCTAAGTTTTACCTTGACCTTGGATGTAGGGAGACAAGTGTTACCAACATGTTGTCTTACGATGGATTGCATTTGTGCCACTCAAGTTAGAGACAGGTTTTACACACAAAATGCCATTTCCTCAT
>VMBQ01015431.1:0-19316 GCA_007657795.1 Dreissena rostriformis | reverse complement strand
GTAATTTAGCAGCATGCATGGACTGGCGGATATTCCCTTCCATATTCATTTGTTAAGCATTCAATATTTTTACCCCATTTGATGGCTGGAGTTTCCACGTTAGCACAACCCGGATAGCAAATGTTCTTAATCAATCTTTGTGATGGGGCAGCTAAACTCGTTGCGCATACTTGCCGTGCACGCGATGCCGTTATTCGACTGGCTCGAAACTGGTGATACAGTTTGTTTTTTGCGCTGATCTCTGGTGGAAAATTCGACTGTACAGCTTTGCTCTTTAGTACATTTGAAGTCCTTTTGTTTTCAATGCTGCACTAGATCCAAAAAGTTATCTCGAAACTCTTTTCATCCTTCAAGTTGGATAAAACTGCTGGAAAGTCCTGAGAAACTGCCATTTGCTCAAACTGATCACAGTAGGGTTCAGTTATTTACAGAATAGCTGCTTTCGACCCATCTTCTACAAGAGTTTTAAACAATTCACCTATATCTTCATCCGTAGCCGCCGGCACATTGCTGTCACGCACTTTAGATTATGGAGTTCTGCACATTGCTGTGGCTGCCTTTGGGTGTCACATGTGCTGTCGTCTAATAAGCTCCTTAACTTTCGCTTGACTGTTTTGACTGCTGCAATATCAATGTCTTTTATTTCTTTGTAAGCAATTTTCTTCATGCCAGAATGCAGCAGCCAATACGCCGTTTCTTGAGTCACATATTTGGAGTCCCTTATTTTAACTGTGGCTTCAATGGCATATAGAAGTGCAGCAATATGTGTGCATGCCTCTCCCGATCCAGCCATGCAGTTGCAATGCGCCCCAATAATTCTTCCACTTTGGGCACAGATTACCCATTATATGGTCAAAGTGGTGTCTCGCTACGTCTCTGTGAATGCATCACTTTTGCACTGACAATAGTATTTTCTCCACATATAATGGCACAGCGCTCTCTGACCCCACCATTTATGAATTGATTGTAGTCATCCACATCTTTGAATGCCTGCAGATCCTACTTTTTGTAGGCACTGTTTGTGTACAGAAGGTAGTGTTGAACATCGTACAGCTGCAAAGATGGCAAAATAGAAACATCAGGCGACCATTTCTTAGAGTCAATTTGATATGGGTCACCACAAACCTCAGTCAGTTTTCAACTTTTAGTCATACATGACACTCTCCAGTTCAGACAATTAATCTCGGTACTCAGACACATCTTTCACCTTTATTAATGTTTCTGCAGTATTTGACATTTTCTTCATCAAATTAAATACTAATTCACAATATATTTTACGAAACTGAAGCGATGTTTATTAAATTGTGATAATAATTGTTCAGCTTAGCTGTTTTCTTTGTTTCGACCTCCAAGATGGCCGACTTCCGGTGTATGCGCAGTCTAAAAAACGGATCGTGAAATACATCAATATGGCCTTCATTAACACCAGTATATACTTATGATGGGTTTAGGCAATGGAGAAGTAAAATAATATTATAGAATAATCAAATAAACATGTAGGAATAAATGTCTCGCTTTTTAGTTGAGGAATGATTAACCTTCTGCGCCAATTCATGCACAATGTTAATCAATACCTTTACCGAATTTTTTTTTCTCGAAATAAACGCTAAGCAGCCAAATCGCTGTTTGGTATGATGCGATATTACGAAAACACACAACGAAGCACGATGCTTGATGACTCTGTATACATGCGTGTTACCTTTTGCAACGTGCACGTTGACCGTTAAAATATTCGTCATAGCTTGGCAATAAGTTTATTATGCCTGCATATTGCAAATTACATGCCATAGTATTAATTGCTTTCATTGTTATAATTTCTAATGTACTTGACCACATTTTCACTTTCCCATTGATATGCTTAGTAACAAACAAAATACAGCCACCTTCGAAATAACTACGAAGCGTAGGACCTTCGATACACTGATCAAAGTAAGATTTGGTAGGCACTTACAACATGATAGTAGGTACCTAATTATTGATTGAGGTCCCATCCCAATAAATAGTGGGCACCAACTAAACATCGACTTTCGAGTTCTTGAGTGAATGTCCAAACATATTTATAACTGACTTTATTTTAACCGCCTTTACAGAAGTGCATATACATGTAGACAAACAAGTATGTAACTTACAATAGACTTATCCCGGAAAAGCACGAGTTTAGAAAAACCCACTAATCACCCCGGTACTGACAACTCTGGTCAATTATATCAACCAATAATAGCTTACTTTAAAGTAGTTTTTTTACGGGATACATATATTATCAACATGTACAGCAGATATTTGAACATATTAATACATTGTTGCACGTTTTAATTCCCTAAAATGTGATTTCTCGTAGTCATAAATTTCGTCAGATTAGAGCCGATTAAATATGAAGTATGTATCGTATTATTTCGTTCAAATGTTAAATTACGGACGATAAACAATGCGTGCTAGTCCTTCATGTCAATTGTTCACCCAGCTCGGGCGAGCTGAAACTTGACGAAACCTGTACAACCTTCAATAAAATGACTTATAAGATTTTAGGCAATAAATTCCCTACGGCATGTATATAATCGTGGTAAATTTCTTTTTAAATTGCGACATCGTTGAAATTCAGTTTATTTTAAGATGTGATGATACGCCCACTAATACTCAAACGGGGACAGTCAATGTCAAAATTAAAGTCGTTGTTATGTAATAATGACAATCCATTTACATTTGAAAGGCGACCATCTTAATGGCTAATCTTAATACGCGCAATGACTTTACAAATTGAAACACATGAGACGTAGGTAAAAAAAAACAAACACAAATAATTTGATATTCGTATTTATAATTAAGTGTTATTTAAGAACACACTGACCTCCAGTTTTGTAATTATTTTTATCTGATTCCAACTAATATTATTTCAACCCGTTACGATCGCGGTTTTGTTTTCTTTTCAAATACCGCGGTGTATTACGGACGTATTTATATTCGACTAATAGAAAATATAGTGTCGACGTGACTTTCGGCAATATTTATATGGTTCGTGTCAAGTGACTGTAATAACAACGCAGAAAAATATAACAAAGATATGCGGTGTTTTATGTTCTGGCGTTCAAGTGGCAAATGCCTTAAATTAATCACCATTATTAAACAAAGTTACATTTATAACATTAATAAAAGCATGGAAACATTGGTAAACAATAAATAACTTACGTTGTATTTAATTAAAAAAGAGATTATATCAATACAAAGATTAAGTTTATAAATTAATTTAGCACTAATCTGTAATAACAACATAGAACAATATCATTTCGCGGTAACTAGCGCTTGTCAAATGACCAACGCCGCGAACTTGTCATTCGAGTCGTGTTCTGCAAAAACTGGGCATAATGCATGTTCGTAAATTGTCATCACAGTCCGCACAGGCTAATCAGGGATGACAATTTACGCTTTTATGATTTTTTTTTAAATGATGTTTCTTCTTAGCGAAAATCCATTTTAGGCGGAATGTGTCGTCCCGGATTAGTCTGTGCAGACTGCACAGGCTAATCTGGGACGACACTTTACGCACATGCATTTTGCCCAGTTTTTTCAGAACACGACACATTCGTGTAATAGGTTGAGGTGATACAAACTGCTTAGGTTTGTTAGCTGAACTGTAGTAAATGTTTGGAAAGAATTAATGTTAATATTGATTTCGTATGTAGAGATTCTCGAGATGAGGATTTGTTAATTCCTGTATGACATATTTCTCCTGCCCATAAAATAATTCTCATGACTGATCCCTAAACGCAACGCATACATGCTTCAACGCTAAAATATTTTGAAAAAAATAATAATATGAATACATGCATAATAACATAACGCTGTGTGCATCAAAGCGGCTACGGAATGCACGGTTTAGAAAGTATGTATCCCGGTAATATCCTAGATATTATAGCACTCACGAGCTTTGGACAGTGCAGACTGAATAACAGTTTAACTGCAACGTCAATGAGAATTATACCATTTGACTAACGACTACAGAAAGCATGTACTATTGATACCAATACAGTCTTAACAATAGTAGTAACACTTACCAACTACTCATACAACACTAATATATGTTGTACGACTATAGATGAGTGAATACTGAGAATACATATGTACAAGTTAATACATCAAATGATTTCGATGAATACCGTGATTAACTTAACTAATGTTAATAGTAAAATAGATAGATATTGATTTCGTATGTTGAGATTGTGTAAAGATAAAAAAATAAAAAATAAATACTCTATGACAATTACACCAAAAATGATGTTTATTTTTAACTTAAATATCTCAGCTAACAGTTGGTTCGTGTGAACTTAACATGAGTAAGAAAATGACAGTTACATCGATGTGACTAAGGAATAATAAGGAATATTAATAAATAAACTTACGTAGAAATATGTGAAAATAATTATTTTGATTTCATAAAATATATGAATACGTAATTTAATAGTTAATTGGTTTTTATGCCCCCTTCTTTTTCTGTATAAATATCTTCATACCTCAATAAGTAACATAGTAGACCTACTTAATATATTGAATTATTGTGAATATAAACAATGATTATGTCCACACTTCTATACGCGCTTATATGAATACATTTCAAGTGGGCGAAGAACAAACTTTGGGTGTGGTCATTCGTCTTCTCGCATATGAGAATTTTGTTTACTCGTGTCAAAATTCAAAAGAGTTTAGATAAGGGTGTTAGAAGAAAAGATACGATTTCTGTATCTTTATCCGTTCATCATAAATCCGGTATTTATTGTTGTCGCGACTTGTCATAATAAACCCGGCGGGAATGTCTGAACCTGATGGACAAACAAAACGTTAATGTTATTTTTCCACTTACGGTAACTAATTATAATAATATTTTCATTTTGTGAAAATACCGAGGGTTGCGCTCGCGTACAAACGTAAATATTGTATATTAAAACACACGTGAAAGAAAACTTACACAAATATCATTATTATATGTTTTATTTACATTAATACTGTTGGGTTCAAATATGTGAAATGTAAACACTTAACAAAAGACTAAATATGAAATTAAAAAGATTTTAAATTATAACAACAAGTGGCATTCCAAACAAGTGCGTTATTCGACTATTCACCCTACGAAATAAGGTTTAACATGTTGAAATACTGACGAATACTTACGAGAAAGTTCGGATGTCAAATGGGAGTGGAAAGAAGATTCGGGAATAGCGTTTAATGCGGGCTCGTATGGAATTTCAGTGAATAAACAAACAATTAAATACAATTAAAGTTATCATTTCAAAGAAGAATACGCTGATTAGTTGTCAAACATGACTTGGCCAAAATGCAGAGAGTCTGACTGGTCTCCCAAACAACCCGCGTTTAATCAAGGCGAGTTCAAATGATTTAATTCAACATTTTTCTGATAGTATAACATTATTCCAAACAGTATCATTTTAAAAGAAAAAAACATGTGATAAAAATGTTTAAAAGAACAGGGAAAAAACGAATATCTGTTTATAAGTCCCACTCACATAGAATTCATAATAAATTAAGAAATAGTTAATAAGATCGTCTGCCTTCCGGCGTTAATGTGACCGACCAGTCGCCAAAAATAAAAACATGAGGCTGACCGACGCAGATGGCCGAGATAAGTTACGGGTTTGTAGTATTACTGGGAGGCCACTAAAAGGCCGGAAGGCTCTCAGTCATGTTAAATTTAATAATATTCCTTATGTTTGGCCGACGGATGACTGGGAGGTCACTTAAAGGACAGAAGGCTCGTAGTGGTGTTCGCTATTCCTTATATTATAACGCACATTATCAACAATTTTAAATGCATTGAAACATGTTGAAAGCTTTATAACACAATAAACTTCTCATTTGCATTTTACGTTGTATGAAAATGCTTATATAAGACACAACCGATTTTCAGTTGCGTCAAGTAATGAATGCATTCTAAATTTCTTTACTGCACATTTAAGTAAATATTTCGATTGAAGCTGATGGGAACGTTCTTTGCATATCAGTGTTGTTTTCGCATTGAAAGTGTTGTGTTGTTATTTAATTAGCTATGATCAAAAACATCGGACGTGTTCGCCAATAATATGTCGCCAATCTGATATATAACTACCACAACAAATCATTTGTATAAAATCATGAAATGACATTTGTTTTCGTTTTAAAAGAACATTTTTTATTTCGTAGCTTACGTAAAAGCACCGTATCATTCTAGTATCTTCATATCTTACACAACTAAAATACACGCAGTCCGTTTTATTACCAAATGTCAAAGCATTATTTATTTTGGCTGAATGTGTTGCATTTATGAATTCTACTCTTGTTCATGTAGCTGGGCCGTGTCAGTCCCTGTATTGTTTATTACCTGCCACCCCGGTCACACGAATTTCTTTCGGATTGGTCCTATATAATGTATACGGCTAGTTAATACCACAACTTATTTGAGTAGGGCAGTATTTTTAGTAATGTGCATAGGTAAATGCTCGATTTTTTGCTCTGGTTTATTTCACTCTTTTCATAGAAGTTTGAGTTAAAATAAAGATGTTATATGACTGAAATATCGCCTTTATACAGTTTATATGTACAGTATGTCACATATAGCGAATCGTTTAGTCTAAACATCATTAAATGTTATTGCTATAAACAAACTGAGATCACAAAATTATCTTAATATTCTTCGGAAGATTAAAATCTCTACCAAAATGTAATCGTTTATGCGTTCAAAAAGTCGACGTTGTGTACTATAGAAAAAGATTATTAAGTTTTCAATCTACCAGAAACGAAGGGCCTAACCAAGTATACATCTATCTTACGGTCAATAAGAAAGATAGGGACATCCGATAACTTATAACTCATGCGTAGCAATTTTGCCGAACAAAGGTACCCAACTTTTCAAATAATTTAAACCCGCAATTTTATGATAACAATTGACATAGCATTCCTTGAACAATTGAATAACGCTCTGAGAAAACGGGGTTAAATTAATGTGCGTAAAGTGTCGTCGCAGATTAGCCTGTGCAGTCAGCACAGGCTAATCAGGGACAACACTTTCCGCCTTTACTGGATTTTCGGAAATAAAAGTCTTTCTTTAAACTGAAAATTAGATTTACTTTTTTGATTAACAAAGGAAACACATCCATTATGTTATCTGTACATATTAGGTTGCAAATATATGCTAATAATCATTCACTCGACAGTAAACATTTATCAGATTACGCCTGTATTTTTCATCAGTGCATTTTGATAGTGAACAATCTTTGTTTTTATTAATACAAATATAAACTCAATAAAAGAAATACATTTCACGACATTAACGTGGCATGCAGTAATATATTTAATAATACATTAAAACGGAACGTTTTACTGATCTTAATGTGTGTGCCTTTAAAGGTTTGGAAATCAAATATATTTTGCAATTTTTCAGATTAGATTATGTCTAGAAAAAAATAAGCTACATACCCCTGGTTGACACACAGTTTCGTTGTTGGCACAAATTAAAGAAATATATCTTAAATTTGTGTATTGTGTAAACAAAACATTTGTACAAGCCATTAGTTTTAAAATATTCCTCAAATTAATTCTCGTTTCCTTTTCCAAGGCCATTTATACACCCTTTCAGTTATTGACAGTTTGTAATTACCTCCCCTGAATGACGTCATTCGGGGATACCCGATTATCGATTGTAAGCGAACAAAGAGATTTCGTGTTTGACAATTATATATAATATAATGCATGTACATTGTGAATCTAAATTTAGTTTTAGTGCAGATTCGTTCATACGACACAAAGACACAATTTTGTTTCCTTACAAATACGAGTAAAAGTGTCGGCATCGGCTTTAACCAGCGCTAGCTTGTCTTTGCTGCATTTAATGAAATTCGTCTTCAATGTATAATTTTTATTGCCTATTTTGTTTCATCGTAACATAATTTTATCAATATATTAAAATTTAACACATATAAAAATCGTACAGTCCCGCTTTAAGTTTTTCATGGAAATCATCATTATTCAACGACAAACGCCAAACAGTTTAACTACGCAATTTATTATCATAAAGGTTTGGCATAATAATGTCAAGGCTGTGATCATTTGTATTATACAGGTTCCCCCGAGAACGGCGGGAAATTTAAGTACATGTCTATCCCACGTGACACGCGGGAAGTGTGTTCGTGGAAACTATGCCGATGAACACAATAATTTGGTCTTCACACAACTAAGCTCAAAACACAAATCGTTTTGTATTGGGCAAGAGTTGCGATCAGTATATTGACAACATACATACAAGAATATTACATATCGTAATATACAACAATCAAGTATAATCGTAGAATAACATGACAGTACAACTTTAATTTGTATACATCACTTACATTCTTTATCCTTAAATGGTGTTTTCAAGGCCAGAGTAAAAACCAGAGCAAACAACTTAAACTAATGTAAAATAACTCTGGAAAACTGTACCCGAAAACAACCAATATTAACATGTAACTGTGGACATTGTGTAACTCAAACATAACTGGTCATTTTAACCAATTTCTTAATGCGGTTCAAATTTCAAAAAGTAAAAGTTTACTGATCAAAGTCAAGCGTAGAACTGACCAAACAATGAAAACCCCGTGCACAGTCCCGCCTATGTCCGCCTGAGTGACCATC
The DNA here is from genome assembly GCA_007657795.1 of Dreissena rostriformis. Classification (NCBI taxonomy): domain Eukaryota; kingdom Metazoa; phylum Mollusca; class Bivalvia; order Myida; family Dreissenidae; genus Dreissena; species Dreissena rostriformis. The sequence goes on along the minus strand of VMBQ01015431.1, from coordinate 10,664 downwards.
ACTCACGTGACAACCATACGCATGAACGAACCGCACATGTACCTGTTTTGTGCGGTGCGTTATGTTTAGACATACGTTCTATGCTGTACTCCGTAACGCACAGAACTGAAAATTCTCCAACACTGGTACAGTCAATTACGCAGGAACCTGTCGTCGGGGGCCGAACTTAGTAGACCATTTGACAGACTGACAGTGTTCCGTACGCTGTTAAGTCCCAGCCATGACGATGTGGGTATTTAATGGAGCTCGTAATTCTCGACAACACTGGAATATAACAAAAATCTGGCAAGCATCGTGTTACAATAAAAATTAAGTGGGAGGGTGGGTGGTAAATGTAAACATGTGTAAACCATAGAGCGACATACCCTAAGATGCGACGAGCAGGTAAAAGACCGACAATTTTCACGGGAAGTGGTTTTGTACTTAGTGGACGAGTCTATTTGTTACAGTAGACTGGGTAGGATGGGTTATACCATTGGGGTTTGAGTTTCGGCGATCCCTTAGGTAAATAGCGTTTGCGTTGAACAAGACAGTTTATTCTTGAGCGAATAAACATTATTAAATCAGGTGTTTTTTTTTCTTCTTACTGTAACGGTCTACAGAAACCACTGCATTTACCGCGGTAGTGCATGTTGATCCAACCGCGGAAGTGCATGTTGATCCAACCGCGGTAGTGCATGTTGATCCAATTGCGGTAGTGCATGTTGATCCAACCGCGGTAGTGCATGTTGATCCAACCGCGGTAGTGCGGGTTGATCCAACCGCGATAGTGCATGTTGATCCAACCGCGGTAGTGCATGTTGATCCAACCGCGGTAGTGCATGTTGATCCAACAACATGATTGCATTCGCTGAAACCCATGCATCAACGCCGAAATCGCATTTTATGCGGTTTATGATTTTCGTTTCACAGTTTAGACACATATTTAGTTTGGTATTTACTGTATTCGGTCGTTCCCAGATACTGATATAAGTACTTTTTTCTCCAAGCCTATTTTTCAAGCCAAAAATGATGTTTTAAAACCTTATGTATTGTTCGTTTCTGACAGGGACCTTTGTTGTATAGGTCCCTGTTTCTGACAAGTCCTGTTTCGACTGTTTTCAGACATTTATATATTTTTGTTCGAGAACTGATCGCTTTTATTGACGTTTCAGGATATTCATGATACAATCTCATACATTAATTTTTGAAAAAGTATCCGTCTACCGTATCGCGCTTGATTTAAGGAACACATGCACACGACAGCGTCACGTCGATGACGATACAACGTACGTATCAAGACATCTCGGAAATCACTGAACTGACAGCTTTGTGACATACATGCAAATAATGAAGGTATTTTTCGAAAAAAAAAATTGTTTATAGCCAATATTTAACATGTAATAAACATGATCTGAAATATTTAATATAAATTCCGATAATTTTGGAGTGTACTGTTTGGAAGAAAAGGGACATTCCATGTTTGGTTTTACTGACTCGTAACCTTAAAAAAAAAGTAGTTCCGATTGCTACCGGCCTGGAAGTTACACTCTCGACCATCAGCTTCAGTCTATAACAAACACGGTGTATGATTTTTTTCAAAGTCATATTAATATTATTTTCAGTGCTATGATCATGTAGAGCATTCTTACATCACTCATGATCACTGAATTACTAAATCACGTTTAAATAGCAGTTAGACATTCATATACATGTACATTCATTTCTTTTACATTTCATTGACAAATGTCTATGTATCCAGCCATTCGGAAAACACGAGTATGAAAGTAAACAATTGAAATTTTTTGCTCTCGTCGAAAATCGCCTCGAAAACATGCGACTCGACTGGAGAATAATATCTACAAAATGTACGTCAGTTTTGCCCACACACCATCATGTTTCTAATTCCATATATTAACTTCTGTCCCGGGTCATTGAAACAGTATTCAATAAGCGAGTGTGTCCCGTTCGCACGCCTGCTGCATACCTCCCAATCCTCTGAGTGCTCAAACTTCGTTGCGTAACGAATTAATTTGGCCGTCTGGGCCACGTCCAACTTACGTCAGGTTTATCTAGATTGTATGTGTTTCATATCTGTACCTACTAAAAGTTCTGAGAAGTCTGTCGTCGTACGAATTTTTCTCACAAAGTGGCTACAATTTATATCATGTAGGGCCCAAACGGGTCGAACAATATCTTCGGGTCGGGTTGGCCGGTCAAATTTAAAAAGGGGTCGAATTTCGGGTCGGTTCGGGTTAGGATTTGAATACGTTTATACCAAAAAATAATAGAAATGAGCCTCGCTCTGAGAAAAGGGGGTTACATTCATGTGCGTAAAGTGTCGTCCCACATTAGCATGCGCTGTCAACACAGGCTTATCAGGGACGACACTTTCCGCTTTTATGTGTTTTGTTTTTCGTTTAGATTAAATCTCTTCGTATCAACAATCCAGTTTAGGCGGTAAGTGTCGTCCCTCATTAGCCTGTGCGGACTGCACAGGCTAATCAGGGACGAAACTTTACGCACATGCATTAAACCTCATTTTCACAGAGCGAGGTTCAAACACATTAAATAACGCGTTTGTCAAGCCAGGAATACAGAGAGTTAATCTATTAGAAAATAGCCCTAAAATGTTTTATGACAGACGGACTGACGGACAAAACCAATTATATATCCCTCCGCCTTTAGCGGGGGCTAAAAAATAACACATATTTACACTCGCTGTTTGCAGTAGTTATGAAAAGCTCTAACCTAAAAAAGAAGGGTAGTGCACTATTTTGCCTGTCCCTGTCTCGTAGGCTGGTAAAACAAATCCGACAATCTTAAAATTTAATATATACCTGTTAATAGAATTTGCAAACTAATGAATAGTTTACTAACCTTAATGAAGTTTCACGCCTCTTTTAAAATGTACTTTAGCGGAGGTTCCCGAAGGCTTTCCATATTAGAGCATTTAGCACCCTACACTGTGCGTGTCGGAGTGAGTTGATTATTAAACTTCCAACTCGCATCGCATTTGTATGAACGCCCTCCGCCTGTGCGTTTTATACAGTGTATACGGATTGTCTATTTATATAAAACAACTTGCCTGTTAGCTAATTTATTAACACTATGATTGGGTTTGTGATGGATTGACAATATTTGTTATTGATGAGTAATACACAGTCATGTGTTGGTAAGTAATATTCAAATAGTTCTTTCATATTGGGCAATTTTAAAGGAATTTTACAAGTTTTCTTCAATGACTGATTCATCCAAGACACACAAAAATCCCAACCAATAAACAGGATGCATAAAGTACAAAACAACACAATTAGTATAAAAAAAACATTAATTCCATGTTAACATTTAAAAGCTGTAAAAGTGTGTTAACCAATATCAGGGCCTTTAAATTTTCTCATTTAAGTCAACACTTTTTACAGCTTTCTCCACAACAAATTTAGTCTACACTGATAACAGAAAAATATATACTCTCAATTTCTAAAGTTCTGTCAATCCATTTGTTTGCAAAAATACATATTAATTTTTGTTTGATCCTACTGATGAAATAAAATACCTAAAAAATGAACTAAAAAATAGGTAGGGGCTAACGTCCTAATGGGCAAAGGTCCTAGGGGCTAACGTCCTAAGGGGCTAATGTCCTATGGGCTAACGTCCAAGGGGCTAATGTCCCAGAGGGCTAATGTCCTACACTCCTTTTTGATCATATCAAATATGAGACCCATTTAGATCATTCCCAATTCTGAATCATAATAAGATAACATATGTCATAATACATATTTGTTTATATAATAACCATGTGTGCACTAGTTCGAAATAGTTCAGTGGTACAGTTTATTACAGCAAACTATTTTTTTCAAGTCTTATAATGACCAATCCTTAATACTATATATGGTTTGCATTCATTTTACTTTTATAAGTCAAATTATAATAAAACCTGTTTTATGATCAACGTTTTATAAACAGCCCAATATTACAGTATTACTTCAATTAGTTATATATATTCATAGCAAAAACACAGTGTTGTTCACATGTTCGTTAAGGTATGTTTAGATCAAATTAAATATCTAACCTACGGCACAATATTCGTATAATTCTAAATTTCTTAAGATTTGAGTGGATGAGTGGATGACTGGGTGAGTGGGTGTGTGGGTGATTTGGTGAGTGATTTAGTGGTTAAGTGGGTGAGTGGGTGAGTGTTTGAGTGATTACGTGGTTAAGTGGTTGTTTGGTAAAGTGGGTGAGTGGTTGAATGGTCTAGTGGTTAGGTGGGTGAGTTGGTGAGTGGGTGAGAGGGTGAGTGGGTGAGTGGTTGAGTGGTTGAATGGTCTAGTGGTTGAGTGGTTAAGTGGGTTAGTGGTTAAGTGGGTAAGTCAGTCAGTCAGGCAGTCAGGCAATCAGGCAATCAGGCAATCAGGCAGTCAGGCAGTCAGGCAGTCAGTCAGGCAATCAGGCAGTTAGGCAATCAGGCAATCAGGCAATCAGGCAGTCAGGCAGTCAGGCAGTCAGTCAGGCAATCAGGCAGTTAGGCAATCAGGCAATCAGGCAATCAGGCAGTCAGGCAGTCAGGCAGTCAGTCAGGCAATCAGGCAGTTAGGCAATCAGGCNGATGATGATGATGATGATGATGATGATGATGATGATGATGATGATGATGATGATGATGATGATGATGATGATGATGATGATGATGATGATGATGATGATGATGATGATGATGATGAGGTATATTGTTTAAAATATCAGTTCAGTTTATGGTTGGTTATATGGATTCTCTTATCGATTATATGTGAACATGTCATAATATTGTTCTTTGTGTGTGATGTTATACATGGAATATATGTGCCACTTGAGACGAACGCTATATGTTGTGGAAACGTTTTCCTGTTGACGCATTGAGATTGTTTAAAGCTCATTTTTATGTTGTTCAAATTCACTAAGGTTCACACTAAAATTAAATTGTTTATAGGCGCTTCAATTTCTTACTTTATTAAAATAATTGTTACCAAGATATCCCGGTTAATATAATAGACGATACACTTCAAACCCGTTTATTAACCTTTGAGAACGTGTCTGATGATCTAAAGATCATAAAAATAAGTCGTCTGAAACGATGCATGACTTTCAATTTTGTAAAACTCGACATGTTAAGGGTGTACCCTCATAATAACGAAATAGTGTTTTTCTTCGATACGATCTCAAAACGTCCCCAGGCAGAACAAAATACATTTGAATATCGAAACTAAATTAACGCTTATCATCATCTTGGGGCAAAAAACATCAATTTCAAACTATTGATGAAAACATTCTTAAATGACAGAAATCCAAACGTGCAGAGATTATTAAAGTCAACCTTAAACCTTTTGTCTGTAAAAGTATGCTTTAAAACGTATGTGATGGATTAGTCATGATCGATTTGGTTTGTGTTTACCGAATAAAACACATTTGTTTCGCAACCTTATCGGTGCTTATGAAATATGAACTTTCATCCCTTTTGAACAAAATACATCACACACTAACAAAAGTGAACATAGCTGTATATTTAATTTCAATACAATATAAAGGCTATAACTAAATACATATTAATAGTGAACGCCTGGTTATCAGCTACTTATCAGGTGCAGATGCTAAAAGTATTACATTATTGAACAACAAAAAAGTATAAGCTGTGCGTTTACAAGCAAACAAGACAAGTATATTATCTGAAATAAAATCATGATGTAGTATATGTTCTACCTTGTTAAATTGAACAAAGCTGCATCTTAAAAACAAACGTAAACTAAAGGCCTTAATCTGAAATATATTTTAAGATGTATCAAAGAGCAATACTAAATGAAACATTTCTGGCAAAACACATGAGTTATTGAGCACTATGACGATATTATTATATCGCAGTAACACATTCAAAGTGTACAATTATTAGCCATCAAATGAAGAACAAATCGCAGAATTCAAATATTGAATCAAACAAATTATAACAAAAATATGTATGCTTCATCAACATTAGTGTTGCATGGCTATAAACAAGTGATATATCGGACAGAAGCTATGCAATGTCATTTGAAACACGCAAAACAGCGCGTTAATAATAATATTTTTTATCCCTTTACACGAAAAAGAAGCAATATAGTTATCTGTATAAACTTTTCCTTCTTATATGACCATTGAGTTGTGCATACTATTGAATGGAAATATAGAACACGTGTTAAGATGCGTATTCAATTTAAAAAATACTCAATATGAAAGTGAGCATTTATGTTACATTTTATGTCAGTTACTTAAAAGATAGCAAATGGAAAGGCATATTCTTGATATAAAGTCATAGGAACTACAGGGGAACAATTTTGACGTCCTTTTGTTTCGGAGCGGGTTTGCAGGAAAACGAAGTCAACTCCTGCGTATTCGTCCAGGTCTGCTCAAACACTACCACGCGGCATTTCCATGTCTGTATAACATATAAATTAATATGTACAATGTATTTTTGTCCGTTCAATATATTTTATTATCCTCGTTAATAAGTGTGTGAGAGTCGAGGACATCCCACTCCATTTCGTTCATAGTTTACATGCAGTGCATGCATATTATAACAAATCTACATTTGACAACTAATAGCTTTTACATTACAATATAAAAGACATTTGTATTAGAAATTATGAGTAATACATAACTTCTTTAGTACCCTATCACAACTATTGCAGAAGAGGTAACAATGTATTTAATATCGCGATATATACTTTTCTGTCTTTCTAAAAATGCAAAAATATGCAAGGGATTTCATTAATAACATTTATTAAAATGTGTCTATGAATATCGAATATCGAACATCGATCGTGCATATACAGCTATTATGGTTTTTACCTGTTTATTTAATCTTTTCATAATTTTCGTTTTAAATATACACTAACCTTGGAAACTAGGATATCCATGCGATAGTTGCTACCAGCGACAACCTGTAATTCCATATGATATTTATTAAACCCTTGAAGAATCAGCATCCATTATATGCTTATTATTTACATTAAACGGCAAAGGAAAGAAAAAAAAGGATATTTATTTCTGTTATTGAAGAACGTCATTTTACCAATGTGTATTATATCAATATTTTATTGAAGTAAATAAATAAAAAATAATAATAAAAAAACAAAATAATNGACTGCCTGACTGCCTGACTGCCTGATTGCCTGATTGCCTGACTGCCTGATTGCCTGATTGCCTGATTGCCTGACTGCCTGACTGACTGACTCACCCACTTTACCTATGGCATTTCTACCAATTAACATCTGGCATTTTTACCACTGGCATTTTTCACCTCTGGTATTTTTAGCTATGGCATTTTTACCTCTGGCATTTTTACCGCACACCGTCCAGACAATTACAAAGAAATCGTGGTGTCATAAACACAGGGACCTATACTTGGGTCCCTGCATAAACCACATGTGGTAGACTAGTGTCTGGTCATTTAACATAATTTATGATGCCTCCATGTCTATGTCATCTCTCGGCATATTGAGCAGTCATTTAAGCCAAATTTTAAAATGTTAATATTTTCAACAAATGTAATACAAATTCCAAAAGTTTAACTGCAATTGCCAATAACGCACACGAAGTAAAAATATATATATGAAGTAATTATAAACTTATCAATATGTGACAATTGGATTGCAAGATGTTTAGTGGTAGAAATGCCATAGGTAAAAATGCCAGTGGTAAAAATGCCAGATGTTATATAGTGAAATAGAGTTTTGAGTAATATTGTTTAAGGATAGTGAGTAATTACATTCTTTGCTTATGTTACTGATGACATTTTTCTAATTGAACATATTATGTTACCTCTGGCATTTTTACCTATGGCATTTTTACCACTGTACTTCTGGTACTTTTACCTCTGGCATTTTTACCTCTGGCATTTTTACCTCTGGCATTTTTACCTATGGCATTTTTACACCTGGCATTTTTACCTACATTCAATTGCCCACCATGAAAGAACTAATTGAATATTACTTACCAACACATGACTGTGTATTTCTCATCAATGACAAATATTGTTAATCCATCACAAACACAATCATAGTGTTAATAAATAAATAAAGATGTTGATTACAACACAGGATTAAACCGCGTCCTTTGTAAGCAAATTCTGCTCTACAACTGAACGATTCAGACTTTGTAAGTCATTAACATAACTATTTTTACCAGAATTTTCAACATGGACTTTAAAGGGACTGTAAACCACGAATGACGAAAAAGAAAAGTTCTAAAATACCGTATTTTTTACAATTATTAGTTTATATTGATTAAAATATCACGACTGGTATATTACATTACTTGAAAAAAAGTTCATATTTTCAGTATTTTTGGTAATAAAATTTCGCGATGTGAAATCGAAAGTACATCGCGAAAATAGGTGACATAACGATATACACACTGTAAATAACGCAAGTAGATTGATCATTTTATATATAAAATATATACAATTCACTACGCATGCACAATTTGCATTCCTGGGTTTACCGCGTGACGATGATGATCAATCTACTTGCGTTATTTATAGTTAACTGGTAGTTACCTGGTAGACATACCCAAAAATAAAAATAAAAAAGTAAAAATAAAAATAAAAACTTTTTTCAAGTAATGTTATGTATTTTAGAACTTTTCTTTTTTCGTCATTCGTGGTTTACAGTCCCTTTAAGCGCAGCTGTACCACTGTCCCTAAAGTTTCAATTCAGGGCTGCTTATGTGCTTTATTTGCCATATGTTTTTTTTTGCGTGTTTAAGCTCTGAATGTTTGTAGAAGTTAATATAGGAAATACGAGCTTTGTATAATATTTCAAACGATCAATCAGCCAACTGCGGGTCTTTAATACCGTGCCTTAACTCAATTTTGGGCAGAGCGTTATTTCACATTGTTTGAAAGTTAATGTTTACTTTCTGTTAGAAAAGTATCGTTTTTCCAATATGTGAATAAGCCTCCCTTTAACCCATTCGTGCCTAGCGTCTACAAAAAAGGCCTAGGCAAACAGCGTAGACCCAGATGAGAAGCCGCATAATGCGGCGTCTCATCAGGGTCTTCCCTATTTGCTTAAAGGAACTTCTGTAAGAAATTTTCTAAATATAGAAATAAATATACTAGACATCCCTTATTTTGGAAATAAATTGATCCAATTTAGAAGGATGGGAGAGTCCACTAGGCATAAATGGGTTAATACAAAATATATAATTGAATAGTATCTAGCTTTCACATTCCATTGATTATGAGTCACGCATCTTATGTCAAGTATATGTAAATGTGTGGTTAGATCGAATACAGATAACGAATGAGTTTCGTGTACGTGATGTGTTTCACTTGATCAGTTTCATATGAGAACCACACACTTATTAATGTATTCAACAGTTTTATCATAAAATGATCGCCTCACTATTATGAATCATGATCAAAATAATATGTTCATTTATCATCAAATACATGTTAGACTGAATGAACTTTTTTTAAATGTCGCGTAAACACGTCTAAACAGGGGCGCCGGAGCTGGGGCGGCAAGGGCGGCGGCCGCCGCCCAAATATTTTCGGCAAAAATGAAATTTCGGCAAAGACCTTTTTTTCATTTTTTTTTCATTTCAATACCCGTATATTTGAAATAAGTATGACACGTGTATTGTTGATTGTCATCACCCGCCCGCGGTAATGTACGTGTCAATTTTGTTGTTAATTAATCGGTCTCTTTTATAACGATAATCCCTTTATTCTTGAGTATTTAAACCTGGGAATCTTTAATTGTCGGTATGCCTTTGCTTCTTTTTATTAATATAAAGAAAATTATGACATGAAACAAATGTGCCGATATCCAATAGTCCTTAATTATCACAAAATTAAAGATACCTCAAGATACCTGAATTAATTGTAATAACTCAAAGTAAATCGATAATTCTAAAAAACTTATTTAATGTTTTTTACCACTGTGTTGTGTCATTTCAATATGTGTACTCCAAACCAAACAACGAATTTCAAATTTCCAAAACGGAATTTCGGGAAAAAAATCCTGAAGAACGTTCTTTCAACCCAAAGTTGTTTTCCAGTCACACGTGGCTTTATTACGATGAGGTAAATATAAGCATTATAAAATGTATTATAATTGTTTTAGTATTACTATTGAAACTAGTAAAATTAGTATTATTATTATCATTAGCAGTTTAGTAGTAGTAGTAGTAACGCAAAATTTTGAAAAGAAACAATTATAAAACTGGATCTATATCCAAATGGAAAATGATGATTGCATTAATATAATGCTAAACTTATCCTTAAGGGATAGCAAGTAACATAAGTACAGATGATTACAACATGAACATGACAAAGCCAATAATACATGTTAATAATACCTAAGTAAATTTTAGTTAAATAATTACTTTCTCCTGAAACGTTCATCTAATAAATGAACTTTAATCTTAAACAAAGTCAGTCAAATACAATAATAATATGCGTTTATTAGTCTCACCATCACCTGATAATTACACAATGATAGGGCAATAACCTTTTATTCTCAATACATGTATATGAGCTGTGTCATGCAAAAATGGGCCTTATGTCATATGTTGCCAGTGTAGCTTCAAACCAGCCTGTAAATTCGCACAGTCTGATAAGGAGCTTTGATGTCTGCTAATGAGACCGTGCATGACTCTATAGTGGACAG
>VMBQ01015430.1:0-12604 GCA_007657795.1 Dreissena rostriformis | reverse complement strand
TCTTAAGTATATGTATGCTCATCATTGGACGTTAATAACGCGAATCTATTTGGAGCACGACATGTGAATTATATAAAATACCCGCATGCATTCACTATTATCATGTTTTCACTCTGTGTACAGTTTCATTTACTGAAGTCAAAAGGGTTAACACAGATCTAGATGAACGGTTTGCTACATCGAGATCTGATATGCATGGAGATATGGAGGAGTTGCAAGCAAAAATCTGTTCTATTAGTGACAATTTTAGTTATATTGATGGTAAGTCAAGTCGTGATTCTCTCTCGAGTAACATTTTTGTGTGCAATCTTCCAGTTTTAGAAAACGAGAACATAGAAAAAAAGGTGCAAACACTTATCCGTTATGTATTAAAAGAGACAAATGTCAATGTTGTGTCAGCAAGACGTACTTCAAACAACCGTCATCAAAAATCACAGGTATCGTTATTGCAATTTTAGACAGTCGTGAATCCAGGGTAAAGATGCTGAAATCTAAGTCAGCACTAAAAGACTCCCCTTTTAATTACATTTTCATTGGTACTGATAGAACTAAAGAGGAACGTCTCGCTAACCAGAACCTACGGAAAATGGCGAAAGCGATCAACAAAGGAGTTCCTGTTTCAGTCCGTAGAAACAGGGTTGTTCTGACGAATTCTTCAAGAGGCGGCAGTGAGGGCAATAATGCGCCCTATAATTAAGCACAAAGTGCTCTTTGTGCTCACGGCCCACAACAACAACCACGAAGCCCACAACAACAACCACGAAGCCGACAACAACAACCACGAAGCCCACAACAACAACCACGAAGTGATGTGAGTTCAGGATCTAGTGGTAACAGCTCTGATGGTGGGTTAAATTGTTCAGCTACCCGTTCTAATGGTAACTTGAATCAAATACAGAACAGAGGTCGTGGTGGTCGTGGCCAAAATCGTGGTCGCGGTCAAGGTCGTGGTCAAGGTCGGGGCAATCAAGGTCATGGACAGCAAGGCCAACATTTCGACAGGGTCAAGGAAACCGTGGCGGAAGGTTTAACGTGCAGAGGCCCTAGGTCAGGCTAGGGTTTTGGAACATCAATTGAAGGAGCATGAACAATAATTCTGACAATTTTAATATTAGAAAACAATGTGTTGACTTTTTAGATTTTGATATTCTCGGCTTAGCTGAGACACATTGTGTTAATAATTGTAGTTTAACAATTGATAATTACACATGGTTCGGACACAATAGGACAAATTTGCATAGAAACGCCAAAACAGGGTCTGGCGGAGTTGGTTTTTTAGTAAAAAATGATTTGTTAGCGGATTTTAATGTTACTATGGTTGATAATACTTATGATGGAATTCTTTGGTTATCTTTTTAAAATAAGTTTATTGATCATAAATTTTTCACATGTGTACCATATTGACCTCCTAGTAATTCCACTCGGCAAATCGATCCTGACGAATTCTTCGATAATTTACTGACGTCAATGTATTTGTATCAAAATGAAGGTCCAATTTATTTTGTCAGGAGATTTTAATTGGAGAATTGGAGATGAAGATGATTTTATTTCTGGTGTTGATAGTCTTCCAGAAAGGCATGTGGTTGATTTTAGTATAAATAGTCACGGAGATATTTTTTTACAATTTTTGATAGATAGTATTACTTGCGTGCTTAATGGCCGAAATTGTGTGAAAAATGATTTCACGTCTGTATCCTTAAAGGGATGCTAAGTGGTAGATCATTTTGTTGTTCAACATGAGCATTTGAATTATTTTGAAATTTCAAAGTCACTCGTGTCTCTGAATTAGTTGCTCAAATTCATGAGTATTGTGCCTGTATGTTTACTAGATCACTCAATATACACATTTTTTTTTTTTACTTGCGATGCACATATAATGGAAATGAAAGTAATGAAGATATGCCAAGAGAAAATATTTTATATGATAAATTTGATCTCAAACATATACCTGATGACATTTTGTGTTCAGATTTGAGTGTAAAGGCATAACATGAAACTTTTTTGTAATTAGAACAGAGCCTTAAATGTCAAGAAGACATTGATACTGCATATACTGATTTGTGTCATATTATTAAAAGAGAAATGTATTATACAATTAGTTATAGGAAGGTTGATTTATTGTTTAATCAAAATAAGAAACGTAGAAATGCAAAACCTTGGTGGAGCGACAACCTATCCTACCTTTGGAATTCTGTCCGTCAGTCTGAAAGAAATTGGCTGAAATGCAAAAATGCCTCTCATTCTCAAAACACTACTCTCAAACGCATTTGTTTTACTGCTCGCAAAAGTTTTGATAGAGCCGTGCAACGGACTTAGCGCTCTTAATGGGTCTCTTTTCAGGAACAATTAGCGTTCGACTGCGAGACTAGTCAACAACCTTCAATCCCTTCCTCAAATTACAGATTATTTTCAGCGCCAACGAATGAAAACATGGTTGAAGGAGTACGGAAAATACAATGCTCTTTGCATAATGAAACACTGTGTATTAAAATTCGCGTCCACACAACGAGATTCCCGGCCATATCAAGTATTCCGAAAGGCATTTCATAATGTTTGAAGAGGCAGATGTTTAGATATTGAACCAGATTGAGTACGTCACAAACGTCAATGGTTATTTCATATTAGATCCAGACATAATAACAGGATCAAGGTTATATTAAGCAGTCAGGGAACCAATGTAAAACCCGCTAACACACATACATGCATACGTTATAACATGAACATACCAATGACAGGGTGACAAAGTTATACTGCGCTTACTAATAGAGCCTCGTTCTGGGAAACCTGGGCTTTATGCACGTGCCTAAAGTGTCTTCCCATATTAGCATGTGCAGTCTACACAGGCTTATCAGGAAAAAACTTTCCGCCTAGACTGAANCCTCGTGATCATAGAAACAATATTTTGTCTCTGATCACTCGTGAATTAAAATCGATATTGCACCAAATCCAACAAATATCCTCTATTAAATCAGCTGCCTTAAAATATATACTTTAAATGTTTCAATTCGTATAAACTAGGTGATATCAAGACACATAAATGTGAATCCTAATTGTTATTTTCAACTACGAGATGGCTATGATTTAAAATTGAAACAAAAGTCATAAAGTGTGTAAACGGCAATTAAACAGAATACATAACTTCATGTATTTTCAAAGATGTACTGAATCTAAATTAGTGCAGAAAATCATCCACATCGTATTGCCGTCGAACACCATTATTAGATTATTGTTACGACGCCATAATGGTTTCCTTGAATTTTACTGAAAGAATGCAGCTTACCGGGACATAAATTTGTCTAGTGATATAAAACAAACTTGTCAAAGATTACCAAAATTGGTTGTTTTCACTGTTTGTGAATGGTTGAGACAGACAGACAGAGACAGAATAGTTTATTTACGTCACTCTTTTGTACATAAAAACACAGTAAAGCAGTACAATATCAATTAAATATATGTACAAAACCACTCTAAAAGAGTTACGAGAGACGATGTTAGAAATATAAAAAGGATCATTAGGGAAATTAGATTTTAAATGATTATTCTTTAGTGTAAAGCACAACAATGGTTATCAGCTTAAACTTAGCAATTTCAAACTGGATCGTGTTTCTTGTAGCAGGATATGTGTAAGACGTATCTGTTTTTTGAAGCAATTATATGACATTATATAAATTTGTCATGGTGGCCAAGGCCATTTTACAAAACGAAGGTTAATTTCATATCGTACCTTTTTATTAATTCTTTGAAGGTTTCCCGCACCTTTGAATACATTTAATCTCATTCCTTCAGAACGAATAGAGAAATGGTCCTCATATGATTCCTCATTGACATAAAAAGATAAACAGACCTGACAGTTATCCATTATGTGCGTTTACTTATCTTATATTTAAAGCTTATATTAATAAAAGGTTATGAATAATTGACGTTGCACTGATTTTAGACACACTTTGTGTCTATTTAAAAATAAAACGTTTCTCAAAGGATGATTTTTCTTTGTTTATTTTGCTATATGGCGCTTATGTAAACGATGAAATGTGACTGACATGAATTTATTAACATATATTTATCAAATGGATTTTTTCAGGCGCATAATTCCTTATTAAATGATGGTGTCACACCACAAATATATTTATCTAAACTAATTAACAAACACTAGCGAACTTTTTTTGCACGCACGGGATGCGTAGCGCAAGACGAAACCTATTTCAAAAACTAGATTACCAAAATGTTATATTATAAAGTTATTTACTCTGCGATTATAACATAGTTTTAAGATATAAAGAAACAGAGAGTCGCGTTTATCTTTTAACAGTTATATTAGCGTCAGCTTTACTGACTAGCTTTAAACTGATATTGGTAAAAGTAATGCAGTGTGTTTAATCAGAATGTCACGTGTAAACGTAATCTTATCCTAATAACCAAGTCATGTCCGAGCAAACATAATAGAACGCTGATTTTTTTGTCGTAATTATCTTAGAAAAACGTGTGTTTTTGCGACGATTTTTTATCTAAAACTTAGATAATTAACGATTTATCTTCCATCTTAAATAATTTAATGCATAATTGAATACAAATTTCAGATGATTGGCATTTGCTTCCTGATATATTACTTTCATGTGGTTTGGTTTTCGACTCAATTAACCGAAATTTTCATACAACCAACTTGAACAGTAGTCTTAATTTATTGTATCCTTTGATATTTTTCTGATTAGATTGTTTTGAAACTCGGGAAATATCCGATATAGTATTTATTTAAGAACGAATAATGTGTATGTTTGTAGTTATAGGATGGATTGCAACAAATTGTCGATACAATGAATATCCAAAACGCTCTTCGTTCAACTGCTTAAAAAGAAGCCGTTTCAAGACACTGTGCCGCTCATTTAGACATTATATAATAAACTTTATTAAAACATAAGAAATGGTGTATTTTTATCCCATCATCAGGCGTGCATTGTCGAAATAAATCGTCTAAAAGTTAACTTAGCTTTAGTTTGGCAAGCCGGGTTTAAGATGCCATGCGCAGAACAATTACGTCATTTTCTTTACTTCCATGACGTCATTTGATGTTTATCGTGTTTTTTGTTCTGGTATATTCCGCTATTTCCTCTTGTTCTTTTTCAAAATAAAAACCGCAATCTTTGAGAAAGATGTGGAATAAATAGAATACCGGGTTAGTTCGTAAAAAATGTAATCAAAGTTGAACTCAACACTTCCTATTAGAAAAGCACAATCTCAATCTTTGCATCGGTTGACTCCCTCACATCAGATCTCTCTATAAACTGAAATCGTCTGAAAACCGAACAGATGCTCGAGTTCCTTTTTTATACGTTTAATGTGCGAAATCCAAACGTGGTAAATTTGTTAAATGTGCGGTAAACATAATGCTCTGAATTTTGGATACCGAACACCCACAATATTACATTTATTTGTTTCAGTGAACACATGTTTCTCTCAGTCTTAACTGCACGGCGTGAAAATTATGCCAATGAACAATTAACGATTGTCTTCAGCTCGCGCCGAGAGGCGCTTATACATCTAACCCGATAATAAGGGACGACATTTCTTCACCGTAGAAAGTAACTAGATAAGAATGTATAGTCTACGGTTAATTGAATTTGAAATTCATAGTAAGTAAGTGAAACAATAAACCCCGCGATATTAACAGTATTATATTGGGTTTTATTTTATTTTACTATTAGCATTTTTAAATATTCTGCATTTTAAAATGATGTAATCCTGTTTTAATAAATCTACATATAACGTATGTACCACATATATCGTTATTCATGTAAACTGTAATGTTTCCCTTTTTACTGATTTGGACATCGCTTTGACTGTGAAAGACAAAAGCAAACCGGAACTTGCTGATAACCGTTCATTACGTCCGGTCAGACTGGTGTCCGGTATAGAGGGAGTTCCCAGTATACGCCTAGATCATATCATGGAGCTAGTTTTCAAATAAATACACCAAAGTGACAACGAAGTGACATAACCCACTTATAAAGATTTTAAGAAAGCACGGACAATCGGAACGTGGTTGCAATGATTCCTCGTCAATAAGCAATGTATGTAAAAGATTCAGCGTATATAACTGAATTCATGCGTAGTTTTGTTTATAATGATATCAACAAAGCAACGGTTCAGACTATTTATTCTTCATTCTACCATTCTTCCAATGTTATAACATATTTTTGTTTGTTTGATGTATTATACGATGTCTTTGTAAGGTTTTTCATATTTCGATATCTTGTCTCAAATCAATTCGACCCAAACTGAAGTCGGGTTCACCAGCACCAAATGAAATTAGTAAATCTCAAGTAAGACTGATTTCGGCTACTATTTGAAATTTTATTATAAAACAATAATAACGAATAACGACCACGTGTCGTCAGTTGCGTCAGCTTACGTTTACAAGTTAGCTATTAAACAAAGTAGATAAAGTGTAAAAAGAGATTTGAAGTAGTTAATATTCTTAATAAAATTCATTAAGTTTGAACAAATCAAATCGTTCTTATGTCGTTACGTTTTCTGTTTATTAATTTGTGTTCACGAAATATAACATGTTTGAACAAAACTAAAACCGTACGCGTTTTTTATAATACCCATACGCTGATATCGACCTGATACAAAGATGCCTGATATTATGTTTTATATCAAGTCAGTAAGTGTGTATATCAGTCTATTTTTGCAGGTACATTATATTACTCGCGATAAACAATGAAGTCATCATTTGCGGTAGAAATGAACCAGATGCAACGAAACAAACACTATGATACCAAGATGTTTAACATTTAAGTCATACAAAGAAACTTAAACGTAATCCCTTAAGAAAACATAATACTTACTTCATGGATTCATTAATATATATTTGCATTCGTTATTGTTAATTTTATATTATAATAAGCATACTTTGTAAATAACATAATCATATGAGAACAACAGATGGTTTACAAGTGCAAACAATAAAACTCAATTCCCAGATAACCTGTAAATATGTTTTTGGGGGAAAAACAGTTTCTTTCTCGCTTATAGGTTTAGGACAGAAATTCGGTCGGGGTTAACGAACTATAATAGTANTCTTTAAAAAAGTGGCTAAGATGTATTATACACAAAACAACTTTTTACAGCAGTATCATTTTGTAATATCTCAGGCTCAGCACAAACAAAATGGCTCGGCAAGCCTCACCATTATTTTATAATAAGCCTCACCACATACATACAAACGATAGTGCAGTGCCATATTATTTCCTATATATTCGAAACCTACGCTATCATCTTTTGCAAAGCGAGGTACCGATTGTTAAATAACCATTCCCATACAATCATTGAGTTTTAAATTTTGCCATTGGCTTCACCCATTATGGTTTAACCCCATGGTGTTTCTCTAAACAATAACTTGGAATTAACAGTCAATATCTTTGCTATATATTTTACCAAATATCGGTCCCCAGGGGCGGGGAATTACCACCACAGTTCAATTGGAAAATCTATCTTACTGAACTGTTTTTTTAATCATCATGGAACATAATTGTGAAAATCGTTATGCCAAACACTGTGTTTTTATTCAACCAGAAAACTAACTAAAATTTAAATTAAAATTTAAACAAATGTATGTAAAATTAAGGAATATAGTGGGCGTATATGGCGCTGACGAGGTGGATATTTGTTGATGATTGTTAATGTATATTTCAGAACATAAGTTTCGTTACTCATAACTACATTATAATTTACATATTAATATCAAAATAAATATTTGGATTATACAGTTTATATTGATATCGGCATAAATGTGATATATTCTAATATAATAAAACATAAAGTTTCAATGGTTAAGTTGTATGAAGAACTATTTCAAAGACATGCTTACAAGTAGACAGGACATTTGTTCATTGTAAGGTAACTACTGCGTAAATATGTAATAAATTAAGTGACATTACTTACTTAACCCAACGAGTTGTTTGGTGTATTACTTGATCACAAGACGTAGCTATTTGAAACGTTCTATATACAATACAAAAATTATCGACATCCTCAAAACGTGCATTTCGCAACTACCAAGTCGTCTAATGTCATGCATGTTTTGCTAGTCAGATTCAAATTTAGTTTTACAGTTACCAGAAACATGTAGCCGCTTTTTTGCTAAAATAATAAACAATTTTTTTAACGTTTTTTACCGCATGGTACAAAGAGAAACTGCGTCCCAACGATGATTGGTCATAAACCATTTCTTGTTCTTCAAATGTCATACCCATGCAAGTGTTGGCATTGTAACACCAATTGTATGTAGAATAAAAATGTTCTTTAGTCGTTGCGTCCTCGCGTTATGCATAAAAGACATGGATATTTTCCTATGATGGAATACATCAGTGTGTTTCCCTCCAAGGTTATGTAACTCTAGCTAATAAAGGTTCATGCACGCGTATTATCTTTCGATTTAAAGGAATACTGTTTAAACTTGAATATACAAACCTGTACATGTCTCTCCACCAATGATTCAGTTGTATACGCCAGCACCGGGATTCCCAGAGGTCGGGCTACAAGGCTTACCCTTTGTATTGTTTCTTGTCGGCCTGCAACGAGAAACGCCCGGATGTCCAGGTTTTCTACGGTATTACACAGTTCCATAAACGAGGCGTATACGCTGGTGGAATGGTCAAGGGAAGTTGAGGCAGCGTTAATATTTACGTTAATCTGCGCTGGTAACTTACTGTCTGCCAGACCCTCTTGAAAAATGGTGTTGTATGGACGGAAAACGTCCTCGTCAAATACTGCGCCTATGCCGATACGTTGCGACGTTGCACGAACATTTACAGACATGAACAGTACCGTTCTCATGAGCAAAATGCCTATGTGCATCATGTCCAAGTTATCCAGCCTAGCACTCTGGGCATAGTGTGACACGTGACTAACACGAATCCCGCATTAAAATACCGTAACAATTTGACACTACATCAATATAGCTTCTAAAAAGATTTAAATCCATATGGTAGATTCACACTATACAGGCAGTTCGGTTGCTTTTGTTCATGCATTTTAACAGTCTTAAGCCAAATGTGAACTAACGAAATTAAAAGAATCCTATTTGTCAACACCTTAAGTCAATATTATACATGTAAAGATACTGTCTTACACAAGCTCAAAATTTGGTCACGTGTTGATACAAAAATCCCATCCTGACAAACTACGGATCCTTTTTATCATCTACATTTTCAGCATAAGATAAAATGTAATCGTCCAAACCAGGCAACCCAATGCCTTCCATTCTCACTCACAACCGCTAGTTGTTGTCATTGCAATACTCCTTTTCAACACTGTGTGTTCACAATCGAAACTCTCCCTCCTCACGAATATCGTCGCCGTTGCTGCGTATTAACGGAATAAGCATCGCATCGACAAAAATAGAATAATATCTTTCATTTTTTGTCTCGATCTGAAAATCAAATTATTCTCCAGTGGAACAAATGGAATGATATTGTGTAATTCCTTTTGGATAATATGACTACAAGGAAGCACATGACAAAAAGCGCAATACGTGGCGTTTGAGTTTAAAGGGGTTATCGGAAAAAAAACTGGATTCCTACTAAAATGTACATCATTATTTGTTACAAACAAGTTGACTTAAGTAAAACAGCTTTATTGAGCTCATCTATTTTAATATAATAAAAATGAGAAATTTAAAAAAATAAAATCAAATAGCCAATAATTACAAAAGCATTATGAGGATGATGTTATTGATAACAATTATACATTTATAAAGACATAATTTTCCATGAATGCCTCCCACACAGCTTTATTACTAACATCATTAAATTACCTACACTCATAACGAAGATACGCCGAAGTTTATTACGAAATAAACAAAATCAAATGTGTGAAGGTTGTATAAATATACGTACTTGAGGCAGCACACATCTGTCTGATAATTACTAAAAATCTAGCTAACGTGTAATTGTGTTCAACTTTCAAATAGTTTCAATTTTTTGAAAGTTGACGATGTTGTAAATGCAAGGTTTTCGAAATTTAAAATTATACATGAAATCGCAAAGTAAACAATAATGTGATAACAAAACCAACAATGTATATTTGGCAAACGAGATTTTACTTGATTAAAGGAGTGATGAAAGCTCCTACTTCTATGAATAAAACCAAAACGATAACACGATTTGAATTGAGTCTTTATTAGGAAACTTGTTGAAAAGCCAGTTTTGTCATTCATAAAGGCTAATTGTTTTGTAAAAGAGTTGGTATTACAATCAGGATCTCAAAATATGATGAATATGGTGCAAATAAAGATAATTTTAAATTTTGGTAATGGTATTGTTCTATGAGTTTCCTATTGCACTCATTTTCTTTGAGACTCTTAATGTATGTTTGCGTAATATGAAAAAAAAAGGAATATAGCAATTTTACGATACTCATTTACATTGTTTGTATACAACAAAAGATTTAGTTTCACGCATTATTTAGGCTTGTATTCCATGCGAATTCCTTTTTCCCACGTGGTTTTGATTCATAGGTTTCTTGCTCCCGGTCAAGAAGTTTCAACTGAAAGCAGAGTATCCCTGTAAAATATGATTAGTGTCTCATTTTTAACAATGCTAACTTATCGAACATCGATGAATCACAATTGGAGCATAACTGTCCACGCCAGACGCTAAAAAAGTAATTGTAGAATACAAACTTATTAGCAATGCAATAGTGTATAAAACATTCGTAATTAACCGGTCGACTGAAAAACGCTTAAATTAGTCATATTTTTCGCAGATATACTCTCTTTAAGATCGAACGTTATTTATGTATTTTTATGTTGGTTACATAAGCGGCATACGTATTAAAGATAATGCATCTAATGCAATAGATTTGAAAAGGAAGCATTTTTCATTTCCGTCGATCCCTTGAAGAACGTTCACACCATACAAATACAGATTAGCAAATAACAATAACATTAATTTTTAGTTAACGGTAAATTAAATATATAACATTATCATTGTATTTATTTAATAGTGATTTTAACAAGTATTAAGATCTCAAAAACTAAAAATTATGTTTAAACGTACCGTAGAGTGCCACTCTAAAAAATTTAAATGCATACTACATGTAATGGTTTTACTAACTTTACAAGGTGTTGTTTTCTAATTTAATTTGTTTAATAATTTGCTTTCTCGATTAAAACGTGCCTCAAACGATGGTTGATGACGCAAATTACTAAGAATAAAAATATTAAATTATGATAAAGCAAATACGACATTTATTGATCATTATGAATTCCACAAAAATAATATCGATAAATTGATATTTGTACGCATTTTTTAAAATAGCAATCAGTATTGTTATTTGGTTAACAAAACATCAATTAAGCCGACCAAGTGTTTTTCAATTTTCGGGTGTAAAACTTAACTTTGGTGCCGATTCTCAAACCTTAAACCCTGTTTGAAACAACAGAGATACTGGTTCGCTGCTTTATTACTGTATTTATTGACACGGTATTGATTGAATTGTGCTTTGAAATTCCATGCAATAAATTCTTGACTTGGACTTGGAATCCCGTCATTTGCGAGGCATGTTCTTTTTAGTAGGCAACATTAATTGACAGTAAGTTTCAGGTTAACATTTACTTGAAAATTTAATTGGTTAACTCATCATTTCATTAAGTTAATAGGTTAACCAGTTGCATCCCTAAAAACGAACGGAATCAATCCATAAAAAGAAAACAAAACAGTGATTGCCACTTATTTTCAAATTTCAAATACAATCATATAATTAAACCCCTATATACTAACAATAAATATATTTACATAAACGGTATGCGTTAAAATTAAAATGATACATGTATGCCATGTCATAAATATAATAAAAATGGACCATCTAATTTATAGAAAAATATTTTACAAGTTATGGACTAAATCAACTGAAGAAGATGGTATAAAAGCACAATAAAGGTTTTCTGAAATAAGACGCAACCGCAGTTCAAATTAATTAACAGATCCAATCAGGTGTTATTCGCACACTCTAAACTCTCCCGATAATATAAGCAAACATAAAAATGTCAAATCTCTGCAAATGGTGTTTGGCTTGCTCATGAATACCTAAACAATATAATTAACAAAAAACTGTACCCACTTCATTTGAGTTCTGACATATATAACATATGTGTAATGGTCAAAACTGAATTCACATTTTAGCATCTATATACAATAGAAAACATATAACACGCCGTTTTCGTATGTTACCAAAAACAGGTATTAATGATAATTTCTCTTCCTGCACATGATGTCTTAAGTCCGACGTCAAAAACACCTTGGCCGAATAAGTAAAGGTGGTTCACAAAACAGAAGAACAATCAAAATGTCAACATGTATATAAAACAAATTATGTCAGAACCAGACTTCATTCAACTTCTTTGACGATCATATTACAATAAATGCATTTACAGAGCAAGACAGATGTCGTATGTTAACGGTCTAACCTATTAGAACAGCAATGCTTTGGTCGTAGGATAAGAAAAACGTTAGATTAATGTCTGGCTATTGATCCTGGCGTTTTATGAAACTTTCTGATGCGTGTTGTATTAGACAATCATAGTTTGCATGCACCCTGGTTACCC
>VMBQ01015429.1:0-12766 GCA_007657795.1 Dreissena rostriformis | reverse complement strand
GCCGGACGTAGGACGAAGACAGTTATGTTTATCACAACTAGAGTGAAGCAAACATGGTTGGAAACTCAACAGAGAATATAAAAAAAGTTAAGGGGCAGTTGGAAATATTAGAATCGGTCTGGTTCGTGAAAACTCGTTTAAACGACTAAATTGCGAATGCTTAATGCAAAGTTGATGCGGATCAATGCGGAATAATGCGTATATGGTAGTCATAATGCGGAATAATGCGTATGTGGTAGTCACAATGCGGAATAATGCTTATATGGTAGTCACAATGGGGGATAATGCGCATATGGTAGTCTAAGAATATTTCAAAAGTGTTGGCTTAGTTCAGGAACAAAAGGAACTAAACATAACGGCATTTTAATAAATTCTAAAATTCAGATATTCGTGCTCGTATATCACAATTCTTAACGGATATACTGAATGAAAACTAGTGGTAACATTATGGAATTAAAACTCAATTCGAATCAAGGGGTCTAATATTTCACCCTTATGTTGATGTCATAATTGAGGTCTATAACCTTAGCTTACCGCCAAAAATGCAAATACAGTTGTTTAAAACAATGTCAGCCGCTATTTCATCCCATGACTCATTCTTATTTAGTTTATTTTTTATTTTTCAAAGGTTATTTATATGTTGTATTATTAAATATTTTCATGTGCATTATATAATGTTTATAAATATTGCATACATTTCTTTATAAAGCGTATTTATATATAAAAAATGTTTAGGGACATGTTCAAATTTTAATAAAATGATATTTTTTCCCCATAGATTTCAAAAAGGATAAATGCAAGCTATTCAAACAAGCAAAATAACACACGTCATTAAGAATTAAAATCAAATACAAAATGTTTGTTTATTGACAATCATCTATCGAACTCGTAAAAACTACGAAGCGTTTGTAACAGTTTTTCCCGATAATTTAGCAACCGACTTAAGGTTTAAACTACACTGCACGCTCTGAAAGCCAGCGTGATGTATAAATAATGAGATATATTTTGCTTCTAGAGGTTCCGGGTTCGATTCCCAAGGCTGGCACATTTTTGTTTATCCATTTCCTTGTTATACAAAGT
Organism: Dreissena rostriformis; assembly: GCA_007657795.1. NCBI lineage: Eukaryota > Metazoa > Mollusca > Bivalvia > Myida > Dreissenidae > Dreissena > Dreissena rostriformis. The sequence continues at coordinate 11,686 of VMBQ01015429.1, read as the reverse complement.
ATGTAGAACTATTCCACATATAACAGTGTCGTTAGAAAAATAATATACTGATATATTTTTTTTCAAAAATACGGAAATCTCTGGACAAGTCCCTTAAATATATTGTTTAGTGAAATACAAACCGAATTTTCGACGACACACATACTTAAATATATCTATTACGAATACGGAGGAATCTAATTCGAAAAAATACTTTATCGTCTAAATAAACTCAATTTTGTATTAATTAATTAAGTTGTTTTCATCTCATGAATTAAGTTTTAACATATGATTCTATATCAATCTCATCTTTGAACTGATAGGCCTCTGTCGGGGCGAAACTTAATCGGTATCAATATGAGTTCGACCGTTGATTGCAGTCTGATTGAGGATGATTCAAGCTGTTCCAGCCTGTCATTAGAAAAGGATAGTGTCTTGTGTCGTGTTATGAGAAAACTGGGCATAATGCATGTGCGTAAAATGTCGTCCCAGATTAGCCTGTGCAGTCCGCACAAGCTATTCAATGACGACAATTTCCGCCTAAATTGGAATTTTTGCTAAGAAGAGACTTCATTTAAACGAAAAATGTCATAAAAGCGGAAAGTGTCATCCCTGATTAGCCTGTGCGGACTGCACAGGCTAATCTGGGACGACACTTTACGCACAAGCATTATGCACAGTTTTCTCAGAACACGACACATTTGATCGCGTTTCCCTTTTTTGCTCTCTCTGACTTAACTCTCACTGCGGCTCAGTGTCAAATAATAACGTCACATAAACGTTGGACTGATAATCTGCTCATAAACTGACACTTTCTTTGTGTCAAATTTATCCACTTACGCGCCGACAAACATCAAAGAAATGCCAGGTATTGGCGTTTCCGCGTTGTTAAGTTTTAATGGTGAACAGGGGAAAGTTTCACGTTTTATGTCTAAGTAAACTGTTTCTAAATTAATCAAATTCCACCAAAGTTGATTCAAAATTATCTAAACCTTCGTATCATAGACTTTTATATATATCATTGCTTTGCAAATATGTTCATTTAACGTTTCATCTTAGAAGTACATGAATTATTGATTAAACATTTTCTTTGCGGTCTCTGAAGCATCATACACCGCTTTGTGATGGCAAAGCAAAACATATAAATAGAAAACTCGTTAGCATATCAAAAATGATCAAAATATTAATTACATATTGGCTGATTTTAATATAAAATGACTAATACAGGCCTGTAAACGTTTTATTTCCACCCTATTTGAGCTTTGGAATGCACATCTGCTTTTTGAAAAATAGTTGAACAAGGCATTGATTTGATCTGTTTATTTATTTAATTTATGTAGTGAAAACTTAAAATGAGTTTAGTTACCAATTAAACTACAATGAAGAAAGAAGTCATGTTTGTCAAGAAGCCTTAAAGATAAAGTGTCGAATAACACCTTTTGACTCGTAGAAAGCAATTGTGGACCTCTTTAATATGAATGAGAAAGTTTTTAAAGAATACACTATTTTGTTAGTTGCAAATCTTCGATTTAAAAATGACACGAATACCAACTATTGATTCAAATCCATACAGATGCGAGACATATGCTTGGAAAAACTCCCCATCTGGTTTATATAGTTATGTTACTTTAGACAAAACCAACTGTTAATTATTTGACTATTTTTGTAAAACAAAAAATAAGATTGTCACATATTCTGGAGATGTACAACTTTATTGACCACAAAATGTGAGTCCTCGGTCTTTAAGTCCATGCAAAAATGTCAATTTTGTATAAAGTATTCACCATGACCATTGTTAATACTCGTACAGAAAGTAAATAACGCTTTAATTGCATATAGATTAACACATGAACTTAAAATCAAATTATATTTAAAAAATACCATCTAAAACAAATAACGACACACACATAAAACTAAATTTTCTATTGTTGGATGTACTCGTATTCTTCTTCATATAATCCTCATTTAATATATTAATAAAACAACGAATACTTCTAATGATCCAGTGCGACACATTGCACTGCACAACAGTCCCATAGGGTAACTATCTGTTATCGGACAGTTTAATTGGATCATGTAAAATAATACCCTTTAACATAGAAACTGTAAACCTTGTAATACAATAAACCGGGCTGAAAACAATACGTTCACAAGAATCCCGCTTCTGGATCTTGTCATCCAAATGGAGACCAATCCGGGCACCTTGCTGTTTCGCCTTCGGGTAAAGCATTGCCAAAGGTCGAAGAGTCGTAGCTTGTCTTGAAGGAGCACCGTGTGATGATGGGACCGATGAAATTGGGAATTAAATGTCGCATACATCTTCTAATGCGTCTCTCGAATATTATAACTTTGTTTGCCCTGTGTTTTGAATTCCTTTGGTCCAACATTGAAATGTTTCTGTCCGTTAACTGATTGCCTTTGTCATCGGGGAGGGGAGATGATTGAAAATAAACAGCTATCGTTTACACAGAAGGTAACCCAAGATGTTGACGAACAGTTGGGGGTCGGATTGATCTTGATTTGGATGGACAAATATAAATACCAAACTCTCATCGGAGTCGAGTATCACGCGTGTTTATTATTTTATGTTGTGTTCTTTTCGCTTTGATAATTAACACCGTGCAGTTGTAAGCAGTTTCTGTCGCTTCGTTAATTATCCAGCATCTCTATAATGCCATATCAAAGAGTTGCCTTCGAGTAAATGCAGTTATTATTTCTTGACTTTATAACTTAATCACTTTGTTTACGAAACAGTCAATCAACATTATTATTGACCTTTATTATTGTGTTATTATTAAAGAAAAAATAGTGAGTTGTTGCCAGCTTAAAGGTTAATACTGCTTGTGCACTAACGGCATTTAGGTCGTTTTTTTTATGTATATTTTCGATTTAAGATTTAATAATTGGTGATGCTTAAACAAAGTAGCATTTCTTAACTGACAACAAATGGTTTGTGCATATGTACATTTCGCTACATGCTCATTGCACAGCACTTTCCTAATTTAAATATACCCTTATTAGGAAACCGTGTTCTAAAATCCCGAAAAAATTGTCTCGTAATTCTGCGTGACCCTTTGCAAGCCACAAGCAGCGCAGTTGATGAATATGGAAATCGCGTCGTTTCCGAGTCATTTCTCTAATGTGAACCAATATTTGACAATGCTGAAAGTGGTGTCGTTGACAAGGTTCTCCGAAAATGCAGTGCGTACAATACAGTGGACAACCAATTCCTTCCGCCGTACCATTAATGACAAGAGCATATCCGATACTAAACCATGCTGGTGCAAATCGGACTAGAATGCGATCGCATGCGACAAGCTGTCTATGGATGGCAATTAATACCAGAGGATTAACAAAGTGAACACGAATCCCGACTTTATTACATTGTCCGAAAACACAAAACCGAGATAATTTGTTTCAAACCAACCGTGCACATTTGTGTTTCAGAGATGTGTGTCAATCATCCAGAATTTTAAACGACTAGATCCATTTTCGCTTTTATTATTTTATGAATAAATTGACATTCATGAATATCATTTCTTTGTCGTTAAGCCGTTTTGTTGGATTACATTTCGTTATACCCACCGAGGTTTGTTTTTATGGAAAGTTTTTATTTATGATCCTCACCTTCCTCAGATTGTGATTATTTGGTGGCAAAAATATTGTATTAACCTCGTTCCATCAAATAGGCAGATTATTCAAGGTCGGTTAACACCTCTCGCTCTTGTTGTTGCTGCAAGAAATGTGCATGCCCACGTAAAACACTGAAGGGTTAAATTTGATAGAGAGAGACAGACGGAGATGAGTTGTATGGTTTGATAAGTGTGGAATGTTTAAACATATTGATTTTCCGATCCTATTGATGATTTGATGAATATGGTATTTATTACAATGATGATGGTGATGATGCTGATGCTGGTAATGATGATAGCAACGACGACGAAGAAGAAGATGGGAATGCCAATGATTATAGCGTGATGAAGAAGAAGACGCAAGAGAAGAAACAGATGATGATGAATGTATTATTTTCCGGTGATTGTTTAAAAGGGATGTACACGGGAGACGAATAATGTTTTAATGAACGTAAATAACTAATAATTTATGCAGATATTAGTTTATTTATAGTGTTCAATTAAATATGGAAGATAAACACATGACTTATGATGCAACCTTATGACGTCATTCAGAAATAATGATAGTACTATGTAAAAAATACGTATCTTAAACCTCACGGGAAAATGACAAAAATGAATTAAATAACAAGTTAACGCGAGTTAAACAAATTATTTGAACTACAAACCAAGGACTTAGACTATCTGTCAACAAGTCGACTTAGTGCTGCTGATTTAATATACATATATATTTTTGCGTCCGATTTCAAATACACAAAATGAACATTAGTCTTATTAAGCTTGGCTTCACATGCCGATTTACAATACATGTCAATATTGTAATATGATATTCAGACCGGGGATATAGCCGCAGGTGAGCCGCGAATAGGTTAATTCAGCATATTGATAAATCACCATATGTCATTAAAATTTCATTTAGCGCAACGCAAAAAGATAAAACGCAAAACGCCACTTTCTATCAAACGTGTTTTGTTGGTATTCAAACCCAAATGAAGTATCCAATCTATATATCAACATCTTAATCCGCAATCAGTATGCATACGACAGGGTTACTCTCTACCACCTTGCGTTTTTCAAACAGTTTTTAATGCAAACATTAACACAGAAGTGTCAGAAAGAAGATTTGACGCTCCTAACGCCTTTACATAACTGGTAACATCCCACTGTGTACATTTTGTATAATTATACTTCAGATTTCATATTTATTTAACGTCTTTTGTTACCAAAATGCTTCAATATTACGTCTGTAAATAAGTCAATTTCGAAAAGATTATAACTGAATTATAAGTGATACGTTTGCACGAATGATTTGATATTAATTTAGTTCTTTTGGCGAATTTAATTAAACTAATTCGAAATGAAATACGCCTTGCGTACAGTTTATAGTAAACACCCTAATATTAAGTGTTTAGTGGTCATTCAAGCGATATAAACNATCAAAGCGGTGATTAGGGGGCATTGTGTTTCTGACAAACACATCTCTTGTTATTGTTTACTGTTAACATGATGATTTATCTGTGATCCCATTGATTATACTATATATTGTATGAAAATGTATGCAAATTTTATTGAATCTTCCAATAAATGATCTCAATTATTTGTTATCTTCATGTTTTCAATATTTATAAGATGTGATTCTAGCAATATACCTGTTTTATAAGATATTCATATATGTTGGATATATTAAAGAATTTCAACAGGTAATTCACACTGAAACAATATTATGTATCCTCAAATGAGCTAGCCTGTGGAGAAACTCACTTATTTTCTGTTAAAACAAAGCAGACCTATTGCTTATTCTTTTCAAAATCACATAGCATTGCAATTATTATTAAAGTAATGAAACTACAATTGGTGGATAAAATGGGCAAGTTGTTTGTTTGTTTTGAGGGATTAGTGTGTTTCTTAATAGTCGAGCCCAAACCGAGATATACCTATGCCTATTTTCACAGCTTGCAAGTTTTCAATACAAGATAAAACACTACATAATCACTTTATAAGCATTCACTGTTTATTAGCATATCAACATGATACAATGTTGTGTTGTCACAATAAATGAAAACACAGCGCGTAAAGAATAGATACAAGATCACATTAAAAAAAAAGTTACGAAAAATGAATATAATTTTAACATCATTAAAGACAGGATAAACATTAAAAAACTAACTGGCAATCTTAATTTGTCATTGTAAACAACGTAATTCATGTTTTTGACAGTTCAATTTGCGTTCGAGATGCCCCCCTAAGTGGTTTAGATCACGTGATCCACTATGGCCACAACCGGTCCGTTAATGCTTGAATTCCGCTGCGCAAAAAAGTACCACAAAAAGTCATTGTCTGCATTTTAAAACATATTTTTTGCTGGAACAATAAGAAAAGGTAATATTTTATTAAACTGTTGTAAAAGAAGTCGCAAAACATGTATTGCTTTTCACCAGAACAACTTATTTTCGCTACTGATCCTTTAATGGTAACTTGACTGTATTTCTTCAAATATACTCTCTACAACATTCTGATGTAGTTTCTATAATCAACTGTTGTCGTCTTTATTGGATTGGACGATAATTGTTCATTCGTATTTCCTGTCAAATTATTCAATAAAGCGTAATTTTCAAATAAACAGCATCGTTTCATAACACATTCGTGCTTTTGGGTTCCGCAAATCATTTACTGCCTCCGAATAATCAATATTTGCTTTCACATTGCCAATAAACAGGCTCTTAATTACATCCAGGAAAATCAGGATTCCAGAAGCATGAAAAGTAACGCAAATATTGGCAGGTCAAACCTAAACAAGCGTGTCACAAACACGGATCGTTTGACTGGCCTAAAAATCGAGACACAACGTTCGAAGTCACGCAGACGCTTGAATCTGATGACAACCGGAAGTCGGTTCCTCGGATATACCAGTAACTTCCATTAAAGCAATCAAACCCTTCCGGGCGATTGGAAATTTTTTCAAGCGAAGACATTTTAGAATGAGAAGAAACAAACAAACACGGACATTTTCAACTTTCAATAGTATCGTATGGTTGCACTGGAATATCGAGCACAGAAAAGTATAATATATTTGCAGCGGATTTATTTTAATATTTATTGCAATTTTCGTTGAAAGTGTTTACTATCCCACTTATAAAAATCATCATGAATATAGAAAGTTAATAATGCCTAACGTCTATTATTAAATAAAAACAACACTTCTGCAAAATGATTACGCACTTAGTAAAATGAAACGGTATTTTATCCTTTATATTCCAAAAACATATTATTAACGTAACACATATCAATGAAGCTAATAAACATAATAAACAAAAATAATAAGGGTCAGTTGAGCATTTTCTACTAAAAACCATCTAACAAATTATTTGCATCAAACCAGACTTCGCAGTGTGTTTCCAAACCAATTGCGTGTACGACGATTTTGAGTCTTTTCATCCTGAACAATCATGTGCAATTTGCGTCACTTGCAATTACCTGTAATTGCGCCGTACCCAGTGGGACTGATCAATCACAATTTATATTTATAGCGCATTAAGTCATTTTGGTCTGAATCGCAACGTGCCAGATAATTGGAATGGAACTAAACATACTTTTGTTGTATTAATTAAGTTCTTTATTCAAAATGAATCAACTTTTTAAATATATTATACAATGATATCAATTTACACTTCTGATGGCATGTTATTTCTTCTTTTTCTTTGGTAACATATCCGGATACATGATTTCGTTATTAAATATGGACTATATGAAAGTATACTTTAAAAAGCAAAAAAAAATAAAATGAAACAATACTTTTAGGGACATAAGTCATTTTCCTTATAAAATAATAGTAGGGAAGTTCGAATATATGTTTGCATTCAACAACAGTGTCTTACTTATGGCGGATGATTTATGACGCATCGATCTGGTGTTTTGAAAAGGTCAAGCACGACAACACGATATAATGACAAATATACCCACCAGAACGACCAAAAAAGGCACACATTAAACAATTGTGACTTTTGTTTTGTCTTTTAGCTCTTCCTATGATAGCTATATTTTAGCTTTATTTAGCTACACTTTTCCTCTGTTTTTTTTATCTGTTAACAGCATTTGAAGAAAGTCCTCATTTATATTTTTCTTGCCAACATCAACTTCGCTTAACATGATACTTCGTCTTTTGTTTGGTAACACATGTCTCATTTCACAATTGTGTACTAAGAATGTGTTCAGACAAACGTTCCTATAAATAAAATAAAATATGTATAAGGTTATTACAAAATACAATATCATTCTTAAAAAGTATATGTTCTGTTGCGTGTCTATAGACTGCCTGAACAACTGACCCATCTCCTTCATTATAGGTACAAATATTTTAATATTGAACCTACATTCACTATATAACATGTATGAAGTTTTAGCCAGCAAAATTATAAGTTTTTTTTTATTTGTCTTGTTTTATACAAATAATATAAATCGTGCCTTCATAATTCAATAAAATCATGGACACGTTTTATTAAGAGTATACTATCTTAAGAAAATTAAACTACATGCTTAAATTTGCCAATGTTTAACGGAAGAATACATATTTTGTTAACATGAAACCATGTTTTAATATGGTTTGGGTTTCCAACTGAAAATTGATCAGCAACTCCAGGACACAATATACTAGTTATTTTTTTAAATTAAAAGTTATAAACAAATTAAAATAATCCTATCAATTTTAGGTGATTGAATTAAAAATTAATATAATAGCTATACTTTGAGCATAGTATTGTATCGTGTGAAAGGTCTTATGATTATACATGTAATTTTAAAAAACAAATTTCAAAACCTCCTTTTCTCTGAGAAAATTTCCCAAATCAGAGGCTATGAAGTGCATTCAAAGCTTTTTGAAAACCCTGAGGTTGGTTATGGCTGAGTTCTAGTCGATAAAATGTGGCGTGTTCTTAGAAAACTGGGCAAAATGCTTGTGCGTAAAGTGTCATCCCAGATTAGCCTGTGCAGTCCGCACAGGCAAATCCGGGACGACACTTTCCGCCTAAACTGGATTTTCGCTAAGAAGAGACATCATTTAAACGAAAAATTCCGTAAAAGTGGAAATTGTCGTCCCTGATTAGCCTTTGCGGACTGCACAGGCTAATCTGGGAGGACAATTTACGCACAAGCAATTTGCCCAGTTTTCTCAGAACACGCCACAAATAATTATAAAGTTTGTACAACGTTTTCGTGAAAATTGAACTTAGTTTAATATCAGACACTTGTACTATTAACATCAATAGGTTTATGATTAAGTCCTCACCCTGACGACTCGTTCATAGAACATTTTCATTGTAGATCCAGTGTAAACAATAATAAGCTAATATCATATAAAGCTTTAAACTTCATGTTGAAACAGAACAGGTATGATTTAGGTTTTCATTTCCTTTGAACATACATCTGCGTTTGCTAAGTTTCGAAGAGGCGTTGTGCTCAAAAGACTGCAAACTGGACAATATAATATATAATAGCTATGGAATTTAATGAGCCCAGGCCCCAATATGTGGATGTGGAGTGGAAACTGAAAAGCATTTTTCATTACGATATGTACATAACTAATTAAGCTTATACGGTTAACTAAAGGTTTCATTTGTTAACTTATGAGAACGTAGTTTCATTCTTCCCAATTCAAGTATGCAACCAACTCCATCATCCTGCTTCTTGATTTAAGAAAAAATTAAACAGTTTTGTACTGCACATAATTGAGAAATTTGATCTAACTTTAATTCAAATGTAATACGTAATTTATGTGATAATGACAAGTATTTTGATCAAATAAAATAAATTTGATAATAATGTTCTTCTGCTGACAAAACTGGAGTTCCACTTTGTTTCAATTTGAACTTGAAATCAAAAACAACTCTACGACTTGCAAACAAAACAACTCATTATTCTTTTGACTGGTGTATTATATTTATATAAATCGTCTAATGCAATATACATGGTAAGTATGTACGTTTTGTTCAAAAAGGCATAGAAAGGGGGTGTTCACCGATCAAGCAAAGGACACCAATTTGATTTGAGTAATGAGCGAAACTGCGCTATGCTGCTATGTTCAGAAGAGAAAAAAATGTACTTCACATTATTGTCAATTGAGTTTCATAACTTGTGAAGTTCACAACGTCAAATTTTATGTGATAATCATGGCGTTCATGTTTTGTTTAATGCTTAACTGATATAATATACAACACGGAACGTATGTAGCTTTTTTTTAATAAGTGATATTTGGAGATCCTAGAGCCTAAGAAATGCATCCGATATATGTATATATCATGTAAAATGTAAGATTTACCGATTAAAACGACGTTAAGGTGTTTCTATTTTGTTTGTCTATGCAACGGATTTTGTAACATACCTATATAACAAAGTCAAATATAGTCACAGACAATGGCCGACAACACAATATTGAAAAGATAATGCGTTCGACGGGTTGTTTATCTTGGACGATCATCCGTTGCAAAAGAGGACTCAACACTTATTTTAAGAATTTAAATCAGTTTTTGTTTCATAATTAATAAAATCTAGGAATAATAAACTTAGAAATATATCGTGCCTTTTATTTTATTTATTATTATATCTTAAACATAAAAAAGAATGGATAGATTAAATCTTATGTTATTTTATTTGTTTCTGTGTCTGTTGTTTTTAAAGTAAATGTCTCCTCAAGGAATAGTGGACACATATTGCTTAACCCTTTGAGTGCTGGAACCGAATTTTAAAGGCCTTTGTAAACAGTTTGGATCCAGATGAGACGCCATAGAACGTGGCGTCTCATCAGGATCCAAACTGTTTGCTATTCTGATAGTTTTCTTTGAAAAAAATCAAAGAAAATGCTAATTTTAGAAATTCAGCAGACAACATTTTAGCAGACAACAAATTTCCCAGCATGCAAAGGGTTAACTGAATCCAATAGGGATACAACTTCCAAATAACTGATAATACTAATATCTGATGTTATGCATGAATATTAATTAGTGGTTGCCCGTTTGCCCGGGGCGAGTAGATAGAATTCTTGGCATGTCGATTTTAAAAGTGGGTAGTCCTTTTGGGCAAATAACTGTTTTTAGAAAACTGGGGAAATTTTTACACCATTCATCATAAATACCCCTCTATTGGATATTATTTTAAGCATGTAGAGTCAATTATAATTGGTCCATTAAAATGTCAACCTAAGGCTTAATGAAACACCTTCGAGTACGTTTCCTGGGTAGAACCAGTACTCGGTGCTCACGTTGAGCTATTGTGATCACCCTTTGTCCGGCATCTGTCGTCCTGTGGTGTGCGGTGTGTGTGGTGCGTCGTCAACTTTAAGCTCGTTACCACCACAGGAGGAAAGCCCATATTGTTTTTTTTTATATATATGTTATAATAGAGACAAGGAGTTCAACTTCGTTTGGCGTAAAACATCTTTACTATAAACCATGTTACTTGAAGAATTTTTAACGAATCAACTACACACCGGTTGTTTTCGAAAGCTAATAAAATAATTTATCAGGAAAAATTAACATCAGTACCATTGAATCAGCAAAAGTTCAATACCAGCCCTCAGAAGTTGACCCATTTAAATTAAAAAAAAAACGTGTTTGGTCGGACACAAGTGTGTCCACATAGAGATTTTCCATGTCGATCACTTAAAGAGCTGAAACTCAATAACCAAGTCATTAAACGGTAGATAAACAGCACCTGAATGCACATTTAACATTTTTCAATCGGTTACAATACCTATTATTATCGAAAAAGTATGGTAAACACCATTTTATCGCGTCTTTCGACCCGCGAGTACAAAATCTAAACAGAAAAATTATATTTTGAATATGTGAAACCCTTTGATGACGTAAGAGATTTGATGACGTAAGAGATTTTGTAAACACAAAATACGACTGGTCGGTTTTCATCCATTTCTCGCTCACCTTTTTACGGAGATCCTCGGGAAATTCCGCCCAACCAATAAAAAGACCCATTGCAAACGCATTCGAACACATAGCTGTATTGAATGACGTCAGAGGATTCCCATACTTCCTTCAAACATTAAACCTATTGGTTGTTTGTTTACAAAT
>VMBQ01015427.1:0-12497 GCA_007657795.1 Dreissena rostriformis | reverse complement strand
CGTTTCGCGTCTGAGACGCTTTATAATTTTATCAATTTATAACGATCATTTTTCGTTAACGAAAGTGTATTTTCAGTATAAGTCTGCGGCATTGTTCATTTATTTCTTGAATCTGTGACAATAAGTTGAAAAATTCTCACTTTGATAAACTGTGAACAAGTCCCTTTAAGTCTTACACTTTCAATGAGTTATCATGGACACTTTTTATAATGATTTTACCCGTATTCAGTCTATTGACCTATGTATCAGATTACACATTCAAATACAGCTTAAATGTTTGTTTCTGCGTTTGTGTTCAATAGGTTCGCAAAATCCGGAATTACTTTCAAATGCAACATTGGTTGATGATAATGATGCATTAAAGTTGACATGCACTCATCAAACAGCGACTGCTGTTAGGTGGTGGCTGAAGCCATTGGATAGTAGTCAGTTTAATAATGTGCTCGCAGCTTCATACACAGGCAGCACATGCTTGTTTGACCGTTATCCTTCACCTGACATGTTTGCTGGATGTGACTGTGCAGGATCCACGCTTACATGTACCCTGAAATCCGTATCACGAAAAATAATGGAGACAAATGGAAGTGCTCTGTTGTTACAAATCCGGAACGTTTCAGTCAGGATATAACAATTTATGCGGCAGGTAATTAATATGTTTATGTATATATAATTGTTATATTATAATTTTCACGTACACATTGCTAAGCGTTTCCTTATTTCCATTAACATATTAAAGTACATTTCGAATTTAAGAACTGAGAAATAATCAAAGACATGGATTGAAAAAGACATGTTAATACTTTTTTCTACGTCGAGAACCTTCTTTGTATATTTAAAATTCAAAGTCAAAATTATTCGACATAATAAGTTGACTCTGAGCTTTATTTGATATAGGGTATAATCAACAATTAAATAAGAATTAAATAATCTGGAAATGTATAACCCGCCTAAGACGAACTTCATGTGGATACACGTAAATACATCTCATGTTGTCGGAGTCGAGCAAAACCTTACGTTTCAAAAGGTTTTGTTTCAAACTATGCAAATCACTGACGAGGGATTTTATAAGTGCAGAGTAAATAACACAATGGAATCTTCAGGTTGCTGTGCACAGACCCCATACTATGAAACAATGTTTTACGTTGATGTACAGTGTAAGTGAATGGTACATTAACAACAGTTCACACATGTATTCGCGTACAATTCAAACCATTGTGACAGAAATTAAAGCAATTACTAAAGTAATATTATACGTTTTACACTAATTATCTTATTTTAGATGATATGGACATAATGAGTATTTTTGTTATTGTAGATCATTCCAGTATAAAGAGATTTTATGTCAAAGGATTTGAAAATGCAATCAGTATAATTATAAGCGAAAGTCAAACGGTGACATTATTCTGCGAAGCTTACAGTGACCCTATTGCTTCGTGTTTCTTATAAATAATACTCGAAATGAACCCGATGTTCTGACTGTAACACATGTTAACACCATATCGGCTTCTCTTTACAATGCGCAATGTGAATTTGACACGGGGATCTACCAATGCCAAGGGAACAACACGCACACTGTAGTCCAGCAGGTTCGAGAAATAGAGATCATGATCCGATGTAAGTCAATATATTAAAAGACGCGTATTTTTTACGAGTGTGACAGTTTGTGATAAGGCATATATCAATTAATGTTGCATTTCTCATTTTGCAATTAAGTTAATGTCAACTAATGTTGCATTTTATCGTTTTGAAGGTGCACCGATATCTTTTCCATTTATGCCTCCGATACCTAAAGTTTGGACGAACAATAACACTAGTGTAATTGTTACGTATACCATTGTTGCATATCCTCCTCGAAGTGCTTCATCGGCATTTGTTTGAAGGAAACAAGTAAATGATACATGGTTACTTATCAATGATAGTACAATACTGCATATTCAAATTTCCCAAGACAGACTGCAGACAAACCTGTCCATATTACAAGTGCAGGTAGACGATTTTGCAATCTATACGGTGAAAGTGTGCAATGACATCGGCTCAACAGAACAGACATTCGTCATTCAAGCGAAAGGTAATACAATATGACCATTTACCTTTTGAATTCAAAACTTGTGATATTGCATTTACTTATTTCAGATCGACTTTTTACACATAAGTTCTTTTATGATTAATAGCTTAAAGGTTTTTAACAAATCTTATTTACAGAAGAGCCAGCTATACCACAACACTTCCGTGTACTGTGAGATACGATTGCAGACAGCTCTGTAATCGTTGAATGGAAACCAGGATTTAACGGTGGGGAAAAACAATGGCTCGTTATTGGATATAAACAAGAAGCTGACACAAAGTGGACATACCAAACTATATTTGAACATATCACTCGAATATCGATTGAAGGACTGGTTGCCGGAAACTCTTATCAATTCAAAACGTATGCAGAAAATTCATTTGGACAATAAGAGGAAACAATTGTTATAACATTAACTACAAGAGCTAAATCTGGTATGCATACTATTGTTTTTATCTTATTTTTAAGGTTTTAAGGTTCTTACACTGTTTCTGACTATGTTCGAGAAGCGAATGTGTGGTTTGGCATGTCGATTTGAACCCCAATGCTTTGCTTTAATCGGTATAAGACGTTAATGCCAGTTAAAATGACTTGTTATAACATTGGCTACGCAAGCCAAATCTGGTATGCATAATACAATTTTTATCTTATTGTTAAGGTTCGTACAGTGTTTCTGTATATGCTCGTGAAGCGAGTGTGAAGTTTGGCATGTCGATTTGATCCCCGATATAAGACGTTGTTGCCAGTTAAAATGTCCATTCTCGAACAATGTGGAAGGCATAACATAATGCACAGCTAAATAATTATTCTGACAGCATCAATTGTTTTTTTTTGTGTGTGCAGAATTATGACTTATTTTTCCACTATGTATTTTCCCCATCTTTGCTCATGATGCAAAATAAATATCGTTAAGCTCTGTTTGTAAAAGTTTATTGTGTCGATTTTGAATTCAACCGGTCGCAGATAGATTAATAAGTATACGAGCTGTCGTTGTTAATACACAATTGAAAACATAAAACTGTTTTGTAATATTAAACGCATGTTTTCAAATATATATACAAATGAATTAATAATTCAATATCAATTCATGTGATACGAAATAATGAAGTGATACATATATAAAGTTTCAATTGCAGTTTTAATGCGAGTGGATTAGTGTGCTAATCCTGGACAACCCCCAACACTGACAAATGCTTATACTGAATCCGTATGTTTACTTTTATTAAAAACGACCACGAACATGTACATATTTGTAAATGCATTTAATTAGTTGACGGAGCTTTTTCATCGGTCGGGGTTGCAGTGGGAGGGGCTGTAGGTGGAACTCTTGTGATAGTCATCGTGTTTGTGCTGTTCTGATTGTGGAATAAATTTAAATGTATGTATACACTGGTTTGAGTACAAATATTTATTATATACCTGTTTAATGCTTTTAACAAAATTCCGGTTGTATCCATCGTTGAAATAAATCCGTATTATGCAACTCGCTATTTTCTGATTCCGTATTACCATACTAGCCGGACTACTTTCTTCGACCCATTTAATGACGTCACATTTTAATGACGTCACATTTAATGACGTCACATTTTAGTCATTGTTTTGTCAGTTTTGTTAAAGCAAAAAATACAATTGATAACTGTTTTTGTTACTTGTTGTATATAATAAAAGGCATATTACGCTAGTCAATTGTTCCAATCTCGTGGCTTGCACTATTTCGTATCACACTCGAGGCTCCGCATCTCGTGTGATACGTCATCACACAAGCAACTCGACTGATACAAACTCTTGGAACAATTGACTAGCGTAATATTCCGTATATATTGTGATATACACTGTATAATGTTCAAACGAAATATCGATTGATAAATATTATTAAATAAGATTAAAGCACCAAACTGCATGAGTCCATATTTGCCTCCGCAATATGAACTATTTATTATAATTTTATATACCTGTAAACAGGTACCCTTCAGTAACAGTGCAATGACTCGTTATCAGCCGAGACTACTTCACTGTATTCAGTCATTAGCTTTTCAGCTTAGAGAAAATATGGCGGTTGAAATCAAACTCCAAAGTATACGTGTGCTCTCACTGGGTATTTTCTGTTTAGTTTACCTGTTTATGCATTTCATATCAAAACCCTTCTTATCCCAAAAGTCAACACAGAAATCAGACAGTCAAATTATNAACAACAACAACAACAGCGAACGCGGTGTCTTACGTGACGCGTAAATAAAAACCTTTATAAACATCGGAACGTAAGGAACGTAAACAAATACGATGTCAGCAGAGATCTTTTAACCAAACATGGCAACATCGTACACTTCGATCATCGATATGTTTGTTTACATAAGAGCAAACGCCCAATATGATGCGCGCGCGGTTGTCTGATTTATTTCTATGTCTAATATATCCTCAAACACTAAATTAAACAGCTCAGCAGTCGATGAGCATAGGGTCTGTGCATAATCGACATTCTTGTATGATTGCAAATAGTCCCATGCTTAAAGGCTCTTTTTTTATAAATTGCAAACTTTCAAAACAATTGATTTATAACAGTCTGTCTGTCTGTCTGTCTGTCTGTCTGTCCGTCCGTCCGTCCGTCCGTCCGTCCGTCCGTCCGTCCGTCCGTCCGTCCGTCTGTCCGTCTGTCTGTCTGTCTGTATGAAATTGCGCAAGCGCACTTGTTATCATAAGTGACCATTGCCGAATTTGTGCCCCTTTTTTCAAAATAGAGTTTGCATAACTTGGTCTTATAATGACATGCGGCCGGAACGTATCCGTAATGTGTGTGTCAACTCTATAGTAGATCATGAGCTTAGTAATGTTGCACTGAACAAAGGCGAACGCATATTCTACCACAGTCACACACGTATGCACATTAGAATAAGAAGGGAGCTTATCGTGGGTTATTAACCCGATATACCAACGGTTGTTTCCCTCGCACAGCGCGTGAATACATTCTTCCGAATAAACTTACACAATCTTGTTTCTTTACTTCTTAAAGTACTTATAACCGAACTTACGCACTGGAAGCGAAGTTAATTCGATTTTTCTTTCTATAAAATAAGTTTAAACAAGAAGAAAAGGCACATTTAAGCTGTGTTAAGTCTCGAGAAAAAAATGTGAATTTTTGTTTACATGTTACTACTCACAAAAAAAACAGTGCCGTACAGTAAAACATTTTTTCGTGGTGGAATTGTCGTAGAATCAAAATAATCGACGGGTAACCGTAAGTTATTGCGGTAATAACAAACGGTATGTCGTTCCGATGCTTGTTATCAAACCACTCGGGCTACGCCCTCGTGGTTTAACTCCTACGCATCGGAACAACATACCGTTGGTTATTACCGCAATAACCAGCGGTTACCCGTCGATTATTTCTTAATCACACAGATTAGTGTGTTTCCATTGAAACGAGGATTTAAAAATAGAAATAAGATGCAATAATGATTATTTTTTTAAAAGAAAGATTTACGATTAAGTGCAAACGATTACATTACACATAGCGCCAAAATGATAGCCAGTCCGCACAGGCTAATCAGGGACGACAATTTCCGCTTTTATGGAATATTTCGTTTAAATATTGTCTCTTCTTGGCGAAAATCCAGTTAAGGCGGAAAGTGTCATCCCGGATTAGCCTGTGCGGACTGCACAGGCTAATCTGGGATGACACTTTACGCACAAGCATTTTGCCCAGTTTTCTCAGAACACGCCACAAATACTTAGGAAACGACCTATACAACCTTTCAATGCAAGTCATTAGTGTGAACGAGTTGTCTAATGCTTGATCACTTACCCTGTTGTATATGTTTACACCAAGTTCACCATGTTAGCTTATAAGTCCCTTATCAATATTCTTGCTTGAAGCTACAGCCTATGTCTAACAATCTGTGGTGAAGCCACCAAAGTGAGTTTGGTATCAGGAACAAGACGGTCATGTGCTTAAATATGCTTTTTTTTCTACTCCTTTATATATGTGCTATTTATTTGTTGTTCTATGTTGTTATTGTGCATGTGCTTGTATATGCTTTTAAACATGAATTGTGTGCTATACTTGTTTTAATATCTTAAATTTTAATATAGGTCTGCAATGCTTTGTTTGTACAACTTAAAAGTGTATAACACATGTTTTAATTATGAACTATGCAAAAACAGCTCCAATATAGTTTTTAGTTATATTTCCCTTTTTCTATTCGTGTGTAACTTACAAAATATTATGCTTTTAATGAACATTTTACTTAATTTTGTGTTAAATATGCTTTAAATATGTCCTTGTACTATAAATGCTTATATAATATGCTTAATCTTTCTTTCTTTCAGCTCAATATACACTTGTTATATATATACAATTGTTTTGTCGGGAAATAGCTCATGAGCTAATGTTTATTGATATTCACATCCGACGTTAAATAAAGATTCTTGTATCTTGTATCTTGTATCTTGGTGTAAGCTTTGGAATCACATATCAGACATATCTTTTTTTGTCCACTAACGTTTTAATGTTAGAAAAAGATGGTGAATCTGCATTAATGTACAGTAATATTTTTACTTCCAGTTCATACTGAAAATAATGAAATGCAGGTTAATTTAATATTTTTTAATAAATATTTTGTTTTTAAAATGATGAAACATTTGAGTTAATAATCTTATATAGTCTAAGTTTTTCACCTTGTCAGAACATTGTTGACATCTTTTGTTTCAATAAATAATTTTCTCATCATTTCATATTCATATTTATCTGGCAATACACGTTAAAAAAAACGAATAAATACATTTAAAGGAAAAACGATGCTATTTGCAAAAACAATGTTTTTATTTTACAGATTCAGTATCTTTAAAGGCCTTGTGTTTTTAAAAAAAAATCTCTAAACATACCAAGTCAACAATTTATGATGTACATTAATAACAATGTAATCAAATACTTGTGCAAAATAGTTATCCAGATTACCACAACATAGTGAAACATTTACAATATTTACAGCAAAACATGTATGTCGTGGTATAATTATTACTTTATGAACGATGTAATCATTAAAGTTGCCACACTTATTAAATTAATTATTTATAAACTAATTACCATCACATAATTTTTGAAAATGTTTACTCGTTATTGTATTGCTTAATCGTACGTATATTTCGTATGTGTGTGTAACAAACATCTTCATCTAAGACATCAAACATAAGCTGTTTACGCCTTCAAATTCATAACCTACATATACTGTGCACTTATTTTCAACTTGTATTACATACTTTCTGTTACCTCATTTGTTCTTTCTTTACGAGTAAATACAGATCGGTTTGACTTGATTAAGTAAAAGTAGGACAATACATATTCAATAGTTTGCAGAAATCCATCAATAAAGCAATCTCTACTAACTACCTTGATATTCCTTTGTCTTTGACCCTTAATGACTAAGATGCTTCTATCCCGCATGCTTATAACTCCAACATAAGCTGTACATAACAATTGTTAGGTGTCCCTAGATGGTCATCATTCATCTCGCTGCGATTGATCATATAAGATACCGCCGTTGTCTTTATTGCCGACAGCAGTAAAGCAGCGGTCGGCTTACTGTATGTTTTATGCGTCCACTATTATTGTTGTTGTGGCATATTACATTGGCCTTGATTGGTCCAGAAGTATTTTATTTCCCTTAAAGTCCGGTTAGAGATGTGGTTGGTTCACGCTCTCGTCCGCTCGGCGACACGGGCTTGTTTCCAACTCTGAGTTTGGCCATACCAGAAAGGTACCCCCACCATCCACCCCCCAAAAACGTATAGCAACAGTCAACAACAAAATTGAATATAGTTCAGTAAAACTAAATACCTGTAAATTGTAATTAAAATTCTAAATTCGTCCCAACGTTTGCAAGTCTCGTAAGTTAATCATGATGTAGTGCTGGGACACACTTAAGGTCCTCACATAAAGCCGCCTCAGTAGCAGAAAGACCTTCTAAACATCGCAAAAAAACATAATTTATGCACTGAAGTGTTATTCCGTATATGTATGCAGTTGCTACGATGTTTCGATAGGGTCGTCGTTCTTTTGCCTGTGTATTTACAGCTAAACGAGTAGAAACTCGTGATGACGAAAAGAATCATAATTGAAGCTGGAACATTAGTGGTGGAATTTATCTCAGTCTAAGAAAAGCTTTACTGAAAATTATATTATACAAATATCATGTATCATCATGATTGTGTTGAAGAAAACAACATGTACATAATGTGAAATTGAAATTCATTCAAAACAATATTTATGGGAAAAAAATCCTAATTATTCACTTGATTGAGTTTCGTTTCTTGTCAACAATCTTTCTTCGCTATTAGCGCTTTGATTTTATCTCATACGCTAAGTTCATTAGGACAGAGCCGTATATCGCAATTTCTGTTTTCTAGTTACTAAACCACTTATTTCGTCGCTTGCGTAACGCTTATTGTTATCGTGTTGTTGTGAAAAAAAGAAGGAACGTATTGTGTGTATTTTCTATATGTTTATGACATTCAAAAGTTAACATAACAGGCTCCACTGTATAGTCACAATGCTACATGTGAACTGGGCCCTGTCGTGTAAAATATCTTAAGACGAGATGTAAGTACAACTGGCTTTCATTTTAAAAAAAAAATAAGCGTTGATGACCAATAGAATGTTCATGAATCGTGGCGCATGGTCAAGCTTTCACGCAAAGGAAAACATTTATTGATCACAAGTTATCATATATGTTGTTTCTAAACATTAATTATTCTAAGAAAAAATATCGCAATATGACTTTGTCGTACGACGTTAAATAAGACGCACTCAAGGTCGGAACACATTCGTGATATATCGACTTTCTCCGGAATCCTCCGTTAGATATTCAATTAATCTTTTGTTTATCCGGAGTCGGTCAAAACACAGTAAACTATAATTGTCATTGTAATTGCACAGCCATTTGTTAGATTTATTATAGTCCATGCTAGTGTGTTTCGTAATGTTTAAATGACCCGAAACGATAATGATTATGTTCAATTTCACGCATCATAGCACATTTGTTGTTTATTGGTCGTTAACAAAGAATGGAACATTATTTATTGAATGCAGTTTATGGCAAAGAATTCTAATCGACATCCTTATAATAGAACATTAATTGTGCCTATTTCAATCTAGTTTTATAAACTTGCGCTGAAAATAAAAAACAATGATTTCATTTAGCAAACATTATAATTATAATTACAACCCATTAGTTGAACGTGAGAAAGCTAATAAAACTTTTGTAAGCGGTATCAGTCAATACTTGATTTTGACACACTAACTCATCAAAACCGGTATGCGCAAGAAAGCCATGCTTAAAGTGTAGTATATGATAAAAAGGAACCGAATCGTTTCATCATAAATACAAATATATATCACTTCACCACATAACTTAATAGATTTTACAGTTGTGTGTGTTGTATTCATAACGTGTCTGACCTGGCAAGTATTTTGGATTTCGTATACGCCCTGAGCAAAATTTGAATCACCAGTTCTAGCGATCGATTAGCATTTTACATCCGTGTCATATAATTCCTGGAACATTATTGGATCTCATGTCCATTAAAATCAATATTTATATTCTTCTGAAGGTTTCGACAATCATTGAAATGCCAGGTAATGCTGTCTTTTGCTGAAAATAGGGTTTGCATGACATCAATTATATAATTTATTCGAATTCTAAAAAAAATATCGAACTCCAATGCGCTTGTTCATACAAATAGAAATTATTTGCATACGATGATAGAATGCCACATTTTTAAAATGACGTTTGTTTTTTCAACAAGCGAATCACGCAAATGTATTCATCTCTTTGTTTAGGAATAAATTGTAATATCAACTGGACACATTAGTGATGCTCAATGCGTGTCGTTTCATACATTTCTTAACGTTTCTCTTTTTAAAAGATCATATGGACATTATTCTACAATCAACACACAATGGATACATCCATTCAGTGATAAATAAATGGTGGGAAATAGCTATATTGTACAAAATACCATTGCTTTTGATAAATGTGTCGTGTTCTGAGAAAACTGGGCAAAATGCTCGTGCGTAAAGTGTCATCCCAGATTAGCCTGTGCAGTCCGCAAAGGCTAATCCGGGACGACACTTTCCGCCTAAAATGGATTTTCGCTAATAAGAGACATCATTTAAACAAAAAATACCATAAAAGCGGAAATTGTCGGCCCTGATTAGCCTGTGCGGACTGCACAGGCTAATCTGGGATGACAATTTACGCACAAAAATTTTTCCCAGTTTTCTCAGAACACGACACATATATGCTACACAAGCGCACATACACTAGCACCACTACTACTGGTTGGTTGTCACAATAACGGACATCTTAGATTCTAACCCGATCCAAAGTCCTTATCCGCCATGCCCACAGCCCATTAAACAAGTAACGTTATCAGCAAAACCAATAATTGAAAGTCCCAACTTCCAATGATACTAATGCGTGAATGCATGCAACAAACATGTTGCGTAAGCGCAAAATGGCTTAAAAATAGAACGTTAAATTTCAACAATAATCAAACAAAAGCAACATACGTGGTGTCTTAATTGGCACTTATATATACACAACTTATTACACATCGGCGCGTAAGGTAAATATAAAGCAATGATGTCAGCAGATATCTATTTTCCAAAGTTGTAAACCTAGAACACTTCGATCATCGATATGTTTGTTTACATAAGAGCAAACGACCAATATGATGCGCACATGGTAGTCTGATTTATTTACTTCATGATTGCTAGGGCCCATGTACATCAAACAGTGAGTCGTACAACTCAGCAATCGATGAAAAAAGGTTGTGTGTAGTTGTTTGTTTAAAAAACATATTCGATATTTGTGTAGGATACCAATTAACCCAATTCTTATTTGGTATCGTCATCGAACTGCAAACTTTCAAAGCATGTTTATTGCCTTTCATCTGCTTCAGATTGGGTTAACCTGGTATCACTTTAGCAAACGATGTTCCGCTGTGGAATTTCCTCACATAACAGTAAACGCAAGTAAGCCTCCACAATATTGCAGACTGTAGTTCGTGTATATAAAATTACCAAAAAATATACGCCTGCGGCCCTTAATTTGATTTTATACCAGGAACAAAGAGGGTCATATTTTTGAGGAATACATAGTAAGTTATGTGTATGTAACCACCTCTCCCAAATCACTCCCCATCGCGAAATGAAGCGAGGAGAGATTTGTGAGTGTATTTCGAAGTTTTATGAGGTCCTTCCGCGCCTGCGCTACATTTTCGTGCGGACCCTGAGTGTGTCCCAGCACTCCTATCTAATTAATTAACTATACTCACGAAAGTTGGAACGAATTTTGGAATTAATGCTTCAAGCAATTAAATTTGTACTGAAATATTTTAATTATAGTCATAGTACCCGGAGATTGTATACACTTGGACAAGGGTGCGTCTAGATCAAGCAGATCAAGATGTTCCCCGTCTTATGAAAATATGGTATAAGACTATATAATTGTGTGTGCAGTTGAAATCGATATATAGTTTGGCTCGATTGCATCAAAAGCTGTTGGATTAAGAGACATCATCGAATCTTCGTGTGACATCAATTCCAATAAGGAATCACAAGCCCCTCTATTGGTAAAATATTGTTACTCTTGGATAGTCCTCGAAACATGAAATAATTACCTTACATTCAAAATATTCGTATGGTATTAATACAATATGTGTCATCGCATACTTTGTGTAAATATGAACTTTATCTCATACATTAGTAAATAAATCAATGTACATTGTTTATTTGTTGTCAATTAACTTAACGAAACAACGTTTACCATCCTGATAGTAGTGCTGCGTTAAGTCACATATTAGGTTAGTTGAGAAGCCACACCAGTAAATGAAAAGCACAACTGAAGATATAAGCCGAGCACTATAAGTCGCATGAAAAATCATATCCAATAAAACACTCCGTCTTAATGTAGGGTGTGTTCAAACTCCAAGTGCAAAGCAACCTCCCGTTTAAAATGGCAGACACTGCATTTCCGAGTATAATCCTTTAAAATCTGGAATGATTTCCACTATGTAATTTTTCTCATTATATGCAAAGTCTTGTTATTTTCTAGTTTTACATTCAAATATATTGAATACACCAAACAATAATTAAAATAAGATGAAGTAATAGTTATATGTTAATCGACCATCATCATTTGGTTTGTAATGGCGGCAGTGATTTCATAGAGCTATGTCCCAAACAAGTCATATCTCTGCGCGGAGGTTGTGTTTCATTTTGAAACCATGATAGCATTTAAATAGTGTTTAAGCTGCAGTATCGTTGACAATTAACATTCTATAATTGAATAACGGCAAAGCAGTTCACCAGGTACACTGTATTAAACATAAACATCTGTCTGTCTGTCTGTCTGTCTGTCTGTCTGTCTGTCTATCT
>VMBQ01015426.1:0-12493 GCA_007657795.1 Dreissena rostriformis | reverse complement strand
GTTTTATTGTCCCTGATAAACAAGGGGATTAGCGCTCGCCAATTGAGATAAGCCCCTAGACATTGTTTTCTTATCGATCGTACACACATCCCCGATCAGCCCCCATTGTGATCATGAATGCTTCATCTATCGATGTTGATGTAACATGTTTTTTGATTGGTCAAGGAAAGAATAGCAGCGAATGGAAGCAACTGCTACAGGAGGTCGTAGATTATGGTCTGATAATTGCTGACTCAGGTTTTTTTCCCTCTTTGAGAAGGCCCTTTCCCCTTGACGTATTTTTTCCCTCTAAAAGTTTGATTTTTGTTTTGGAAACCTTTAATTCGGAATTTTTAGGTCTCAATAGGGATTAATATATACTTGTTTACATTGGGAATGGGGCCCTGAATTTGAACGGGAACAAAAACACTGACAAAGGTATTAAAACTGAGTATTTATGTTTTGAAAGGAAATCACTGAAAAAGACTACGAAGAGATGGTTAACATGTTTGTTGAAAAGAAAAACAGATTCATAAATTTGCCGAGAAACAGATTAGAATTTGGCAGAATTCAGTATTTAAAATAATTGAGTACCAAGAATTGAGTAATGTCAACCTATCAATTGTTCATTGGTAAAAAATAAGTAAAATTGAAACAACACATCGATCTCATTATATAAGTTAACCTGATCCAGTGCAGAAATATATTGTATAATTAAATTATTTGTTGCCTTGAATTTGTTTCAAAACAGTAAAATATGTTTAATTGATTATTTAAGACTTTCATTATTTCCCCCAAAAATTAGGCGTTTTGCGCATTTTTTTTTCCCTCAAAAAGGCAAAGTCTTTCCCAAAAATCAGATAAAAAAAACCTAAGACGTTATTGATTTGTGAAAAAAAATGGTGGAAGCAATTAGAGAGGTGATATGGATAATCGTTATTAGTTTAAACCTGTAAGTTTCAGAAATCTAAAGCTTTTGATATTGTTGTGAATTCATACCGCGGTTAACTTCCGAAAGGTGCTAATTTACTTGTTATATTCCATAACTTTATATCACAAAACAAGGTTTTTATAAGCATTACAATTCACCTTGCAAGTGCCAAATTAAAAAAAAAAAACAACATATATACAGGGCGGGGGAGGGGGGGGACCTCTCCCAAACCCTCCCCGGTTGGGCCCCCAGTCAAAAAATCTTGCGTACGGCCCTGAAGAGTGTGTCTTAAAGCACAGGTTGAGAGGTGGGTGCACTATTCATCCTCATATTTATGTTATAGAAATAACTTAGACAAAATAACAACAATATGTCTCTTTTTTCGCAATTGGTTGCTGCACTGGCAAACATCTTTAGAATTGTGGCTGCCTTGCTAAAGAATAACACGCCTAGAATCATGTACATGTTGTGTTATGTGTATCTTATACTTTATTAATTTTCTTTCAATAAATGAGCAACAATTTTTCCGACATGACATACTTTTAAAGCATCATGTCTTGTTGTGAGCCGGAATTGAATCATTTCCTAGGCCTAATTGATCCACAGCCAATTTGTATTCTATGTTCAATTGGATTGAGTTGTTTCAAGCTTTGAAAAAGCTAGTTGCCCTGCTTTTTAGCCCAACTGTAACCAACTTTTGAAATTGAGTTTCCTGGACTTTAATCTACTGGCCCAGGCTAACAGGCAACCACTAAACCTGTAAGTTATGCATGATGTAAGATCTGACGGTGTATTGAACTCACTCATTATTCAATTTGCAAATCTGAAGACATTAAAGGACCTGTTCACGTTTTGGTAAATTGACAAAATTAAACGATTTAATAATTTGAAGCGTTCTGTTGTTGTCGTTATATTTTGTCATACTACGAGGATTGCTTATATAAAGTATAAAATACATATCTCATTGTATGAGCACGGATGGCCGAGTGGTCTCAACGACTTTTATTCCAGGGGTCAGTGGTTCGAGCCCAGTTGAGGGTAACTTTTTTATGTTTCTTTAATTTTATTCTTGTTTTTTTTTTAATGGAGATTTTAAGATCCAATGTTTACCTTTATCAATATTAAGCATTTAAAGACAAACTGTGAAAAGGTCCCTTTTAGATGTTTACTAAAAAATGCCACAAGGTAAAAATGTAGAACTCATTGGTTTTGTATTTGATTTAAAAGTGATTTTTTTTCTTTGCCTTGTCAGCGTGGTTACTTTGAAATTATAATCACTTTTATCTTTTGTTTTTCAAATCATTAATAGAAAGATAATTTAAGCTTCATTTTGGAAAAAAAGGACTTAATGCATATGCATTAATTGTCATCCCAGTACCGAGACTCTCTTTAAACGAAAAACACCATAAAATAAGAAAGTGTCGTCCTTGATTAGCTTGTGCGCACTGCACAGGCTAATCAATGTGCACAGGACACCACTTATTTGACATGCATTCAGCCCCGTTTTCCCCGAAAGCAGCCAATATGTACATATATCAATGACAAACTGGCCAATGTCGTCGCACAAGCTGTTAAACACTATTGATTACATACACACACTCACCGTCTGCAGTGTACCTGTGGTGAAGTATACACAGGCAGATGCGATGGTTATCGTTCTTGGCGTAGTTAACAGCAGACCGACTTGCAAAACTTGCTCTTAACATAAGTTGTTCTTGCGAACAACTAAAAAACGTAATGATCATAACTGTTGTTTGAGTATGAACTACGAACAAAAATTAAATTAAATTACAATACCATGCACAATCTAAATACATATGTATTAAGGTAATTAATTCACATATCAATAACGTATATTGCAGTAAATGACTTTTAACTTCAGATATTTATTGACCTAAGCTTTTGATAATTCACAAGTGTATGCTTCATAATAATGGATCAACACGCGGAAAGCGTAGAAAGGCCTTTTGCAAGAAATAAGACTAAATTAAGATACACATTGTCCGTGTTTTCTTATCCATTAACGTATGAATGTTATTCACATGTCATGTTCAAAGAATCATAATACATACTGTTTAAACCAAGTTTACGCATTCACGGACGAACGACGGACAGAACGGTACATACAAATTATACATTCTCATGTATTCTTACAATACAGAAGCTTGATAAAGTTAATAAACAGTGGTTTCCTCGTGCTGCACATGTAAATGGAGCTATGCTAATATCATTTATGTTCTTTTGAATGTTATTCAGACAATTTAATCGAATAAGATGTTTTCAAATATTTTAGCAAACAGCGTCGGTATACAATCAGAAGATTGAAGGCTGTTCGAACCTTAAAGGGACTTGTTTACAGATTTTGGCATGTTTTGAAGTTTGTCATTAAATACTTTTAATTGATAAATATAAACATCAGAACCAAAGATCTACACTATACAAACAAGAACAAAAGTAAAGAAAGAAACAAAAGAGAAAAAAACAGTTAACCACACCAGGGCTCGAACCACTGACCCGTGGAGAAAAAAGCTAAGCGCCGAAACCACTCAGCCGTCCGTTTTCTGTGTGTGCAATTCAGAGTTAATGTTCGGTTCGTCGTTGAATCTTTACGACTACATTATGTGTGGACCTATCCATCCGTCCTCACATGGGTTGCCATTTATTTTATACTTTGTATTACCACCCACGTGTTCTTACAACATATAACGATAACACGAGACATCGAAATTTTTTAATCGTTTCGCGTCTGAGACGCTTTATAATTTTATCAATTTCTAACGATGATTTTTTCGTAAACGAAAGTGTATTTTCAGTATAAGTCTGCGGCATTAGTGTTATTTCGCACACTGATGTACCTTGTTCATTTATTTCTTGAATCTGTGACAAAAAGTTGAAAATTTCTCATTTTGATAAACTGTTAACGAGTCCCTTTAAAGCAGTCATGTATTTGACAACCAGCTTGTAATGATCGTGCAACACATGCATTATACACGTATAACATCACACATAGTGAACACTGTTTCTGTTTCTGTCATTAAAAGCACCCTTTCTAAATTTCTAAATTGATGGACATTCATAAGATGTTATGGGTTCTCGATGAGGGAATGTGTACACCTGTCGTCAGTTGACATACATACATACATGATACTGAGCAACATGGAAAGGATTTTTTTAAAGCAATTTCAAATTAGGTTACATTTTTTACTATTTTCACTGCGAGTTAAAAACATATTTAGATATTTTCAGCCTTTTTATTTTAAAGAAATATAACTCGTTTAATGAAAATTCATCGAATCGTGGATCAGTTAAAAGATAAGTCTATAAGGTAATGAAATAATATTAATTTCATCGTATTACAACGTTTGGCGATATCCGTTGATAAATAATCGAAACATAATGAAAAATTGATGTGTTCCGTTTGACGAGCGTTTTACTGCACAGGGCAGTTGTCGGCATTTAGCTTCTATAGTAAACCGAAACTACTTTCTGTTTACCATTTTTAAGATCACGAAATCTTCCATTATTTCAATGGGGACGTTTGAAAGCAAACAAAGGTGAGCGTTTATATTATGAAATGTGCTCATCAGTAACATGTTTATGCTCGTCAAAACATTTATGGAATTATGATTTGAATTAAGTTCTATATGTAACTATTTTTCGGATGTTTGTTCATGTGTTCAAAACGAACGTGTGTATGTTCAATAATAATATCAAACTCTCATAGTTTATCTCTACAACAGTTAAATTACTATGTATATAAATATTTAAGAATGTTAATACCTTAAACGACCAGCGGTTAAATACTAATATTTTATACTTTTCGGATGTTTGTTTATGTGTTCGAAACGAACGTGTGTATGTTCAATAATAATATCAAACTCTCATAGTTTATCTCTACAACAGTTAAATTACTATGTATATAAATATNTATACATATTTTAGAATGTTAATACCTTAAATGACCAGCGGATAAATACTTATATTTTATATCATATTAAAATGTGTATGCCCGGCATATCCGCCAAAATTCTGATCAATTTAGTGTGGCTTACTTGATAAAATAATATAAGCTACACATGCATTGGCATTTAGTAACCTAGTTATGTTTATGTTCGGCGAGTCTTTCAAATCATTGCCGTATAAGTATGAAGTTGAATGTCTACAGCTGTAAAAGACACATGATATCGGTTTGACACCAAGGCTCTGTAGGCTTTTAATACTAAGTTATTTGAAATAACGCTTCACTTTACAGTCGCCAGCATAGGTCCAATATTTGGATTGTAACAATCGATCACGTTTTCGACATACCATGATTTTAAATATTAACTAAGCCCCAAAGTATTGCAATAATCAAGCCAAATAGTTTTGGAGTTCTTAAGGTGTTTTACCTACAATTTCACTACATATATAATCGAAAAAAAACAACAACAAAAACAATATTATATCTTCAATATTCAAAAGAGATGATTTTTTACTGCAAAAAAACACAGATCTAAATCCTCTACAAACAATGAAAATAATAAGGATGACAGTATTTACCACTGACACAATCCAATTTCTAGAATGTTAAGAAAATAATGTTACAAACCAAGAAGATCTACAGTTCTACACTAAGACAATTTTTTTGTTAACAACGTCTCAGTCTACATTCATAATGTACGGTCTGATATCGCATACGTAGGGAAAAGATGTCGGATGATTTAAACAAATTCAAACTTTAAAACTTTATATGATGAAACATGCCTACGTTAAAAGGTTGTAAACATTATAAGTAAGTTTCGTGTCGTGACTTCATCTTCCAAACTGGGTTGGCTCATATATTTTTTTCAACCCAAAATAGAAGAACCTATGCTTGTAGGAAAGCGCATATCTCTTTAAAATTAATAGGACAACATTTTAACAGCTTTACTGACGAGAACCATTTGGTTATTCTACAACAGGGTTAACAAAAAGTTGTTTTTCAGCAATAAACTTGACGTTGACTTATAATAGTGGGTTGGCAATTTGGTTCGCCAAATGTTTGTTTAATGGCCAATACTTAAATTACCTTAAACGTGGTTATTTTTCAGATCAACAGGTTTTTATAGCGGTGGCGAGTACCAGTGTGAGGCCACGATGTCCTGCACGGCATGCGGCGGCCAGTGTCTGCCCGGATGCTGCAAGATGGGCAACGGAGGGAACAGTGCCGGCATGGGAGGCTGCAGTTGTGATGGCAAGGGCGGAGGCGGTGGAGGNTTTGTCACTGTGGTGGAGGTGGTGGTGGTGGTGGCGGCGGAGGCGGCGGCGGAGGCGGCGGCGGCGGCGGCGGTGGTGGCAAATGACTGCGTCATACAATATACATATTAACAAAAATCATCAGTTGCATGGTTTCAACATCCGCAAAATTAATCAAATGAGTGTGATTTTCACTCGGTCGATTTCTTTGCTAAAAATATAACAGTCTGATGATTTATTATCTTTACTGAATCTGAAATCAGTCTTCATCCACCATTTAAAAGTTATTGGTGTTGATATGTAGCGAATTATTTTTTATTGGAACTTTTTTGTGAAAGAAATCATAATATACATATCATGTTTTACAATTTGTTATACTGTTATACATTCATGCGTGATTTTTTTTATTTAAATATGTATGTTTATTGGAAACCTTCGAAACTGGACATCCCCGGGGCTAAGCTTAAAGTCCGGTATACAGGGGCTTCTGGTTAAAATTGGACGTAATTTATCAGTATCTGATGAATCTCTATCGTGTTAACAACTGAAACACACTTAAGTACAAGTTTAAGCTTTTAATATGATCTCCAAGTTTGTTGTTATCAAAACAAAGCAGTTTGTCATTATTCTATAAGTACTCATTCAATGTAACAAGCATGTTAAATAATGAAACATGAACAATACAATATTTGTAATCCAAAGCGAACACAATTAACACTCACGTAATACATTTCCAATGTTTTATTCAGCTTGAAGACGGTTTATAAATGTATATGTCTTAATACATTGTCTGTTCTTTTTTTAATAAGTAATTTATACATTAAAATGTGCTCTTTGTGTCAAATTATTAAAGATAAAATATAATGGTAATTCAAGTTTCAATTTTTTAACTGAAGTCCATCAAATCTATTGAGAACTTCACCTTGACTATTAAGTGTATAGGAACATTTCAAAGTCTCAAAAGGCCAGTTGACACTTTCCACCCTTGAGCTTATTTGACTTGACCCATGAGTTCATGTTTATATCAGAAATAAATTTTCGAAGTTTGAATGAAGCCGTTTCTGAATCTTATATTTGAATTCAGAAGTTCCTGAGAAACTGGATTACCAACGTGGACATTGCGGCTAGCTTAACAGTGTATGTGCATTGTGTCTATATATATATATATATAAACTAGCAAACTGGTCTGCATAAATCCCTTGAAAGAATCAATGCTTGACTAATTGATGTTTCTTTAAACGGTGATTCTTGAAGTGTGATATGGTCCAGCTTTCAACATCCTCGGTTGATTTCTGTTAAAATATTTGCCAGATTGTCAAGATAATACATGTTGTTTGACAACTTTCATCTGGTTCAATTCTGCATATTTTGATGGATGCATATGAATGTAAATTCCATCTTTCATATTCAACCGCCATTGATCAGCAACAGTCTAGAAAGAATTTAACATCGGCGACGTTCGGACACCTTTTACGTCAACCGTTGTTCTTATTTGAATAATGATTATAAGTTTAGTCAGGTAATAGTTCAAATTTGATTAAAGCTTGAGGGGGGGGGGGAATATTTTTTAGGACTGGGGCAGTGTTAAAATAAACAGCTATATCGAACAACTCCGAAACACCGAAAAGAACGCAAATATAAATAATGATAATTTATACGTTTATTTTGAAATGCAGACACGATATGCCTGTTAAATAAGTTATTTACACCATATTCGCTAAAATCAACTGTCAAATAGTAAGATTTAGCTTTACTTTTTTTAAACAAATCTTTTTTCAATACACCATTCAATCGAACTCACAGTATCAAACGTAAATTGGTTATTAAGATGTTTTAGTTTTCAAGCAATTGGACATTATTTTTTACATGGCATTCGTTTAGTGTGTGTACACTTTTTTATAGTGTGCACATGGATCTTGCGACAGATTGCATGATCATAGTCATTTTAAGGTAGTGAAAAACAATACAGCGAAATGCTTGTCAAGTTACGCATAAAATCGTGTCATTGACAAAATAACTTATAATATTGATCAATATAAAATTGAATATTATTATTGTAAAAAGCACGACAAACTAGTTTCTTGGATTAAATTGTCATTGTATTGCGTTTTATATCAACAATTGGAAAGCTGCCGCGTTTTTATCTCTGTGCTAAGCAAAGCGCTGTGCGCACATACGGTACCTTATTTCCGGGATCAGCTAATGAAGAAATGTTCCTAGTTTGCCATTGCGTAATGGAATTGTTTTATATTCAACAATTTCTGTTCAAATGTAACAAGAGAACCCCAACTTTATACACTTAATGTTTAAAACTTAATGTTTTGGAGTTTTGGTCGCTTAGTCTTGTGTTTTAATTATAGCAATAATCGGGTGGATATGATGGTTCAGTCTGACGCACAACAGAAACGAAAGCAAAAATGCACACGTTGAAAATAATAAATAATTAACATTAAAGCCCCATAATCACTCAAAATCAACGAATATTTCGTAAAATATTTAGTAAAATAAAGTTAACCCATTATCAATCAGTATTCCTTTTAGCAATAGCCAAAATTTCAACGCTAGATGTGGTCTGGTAACATAGATTTAACAAGATACAAAATGCGCTTGTTTATTGTTCGTGGTACAGTATATTCCATTTTAATTTCCCGCAGCGATATCTATTCATACGACACACGAACACTTAATTGGTACATCAACATGTGTTGAATAAATTGAATTACAAAAAATAAAAAAGAGCATTTTGAATCTTGTAAAATCTTTGCCACCAGAGCACAGTACCTAAAGACTACGTCATAGAAATGCGCGTCGGAATTCCTTTAATACACATACACTTATAGTCAAACTTCAGCTGCATTAGCAGGAGAGAAAATTCTAATTATTCAATGCGGCCTTTAATTTATGGCAAGTAACCAATGGCCAAACAGTGCGACACAAAAAAACTGGACAAGACACACGCGTACATAACAAACAAACAAACATGAACAAAGTGGGGTAACCGCCTCGGAACGGTCACTAAAAAGCACTGGGGGTTTAGAAATTATTACAGCCAGTCAAACTAAAAAAGTACATCATTTACCAAACAACGAGATTCATAATCTTTAAAGCACGTATATCAGAGCTATCCGCATCAGATTGCATAAATGTGTCAGTAAGAGCTTACTATATTCAGTTATGATGTAATACGATCTCGCGCTCGGTTTGAAATCAGATAACGCCATAATTTTAAATATAAATAACTTAAAAGCTACATATTGAACGTAGATCTACCCAACAAAGCTTATCTAATGCATCCTAAAGAAATTGAGAATTATACAAATCAGTTAACTATTTGTCATATATTTAATTTACTAAAAAAAAACTCACCATAACAAGTCATCTATGTTAAATTTAATTTAAGTGTATTTTTCTTTTAAAAAAAATAGTCTTAAATTATGAGAAATAAATTGATTAACATATGCCTAGCACACTTATTTCCTTTATGGTTAACAATTTTACTATTTTGTCTTAAAGCCCCATTACTACTCAAAATCAACGAACATTTGGTACAATATTTCGTAAAATAAAGTTAAACAAGTAAAAATCAGTGTTCTTTATGGCATTTGCCGAAATTTCAACGCCAGGTGTGGTGTGGTAACATAGATGTTTGTAGATACAAAATGCTCGTTTTTATTTATTTATTGCATATTTAAATTCATTTTAATTTCCCGCAACGATATATACTCATACGACACATGAACACTTACATGATACCATTTTAGTGTTCGTGTGTCGTATGAATAGATTTATTCGCGAGAAATTAAAATGGAATTAATTGTGTCACAAATAAATAAAAACGAGCAATTAAAATGGAATTAATTGTGTCACAAATAAATAAAAA
Organism: Dreissena rostriformis; assembly: GCA_007657795.1. NCBI lineage: Eukaryota > Metazoa > Mollusca > Bivalvia > Myida > Dreissenidae > Dreissena > Dreissena rostriformis. The sequence continues at coordinate 2,489 of VMBQ01015426.1, read as the reverse complement.
CGAGCATTTTGTATCTTCAAAAATATATGTTATCATACCAATAGAATTAATAGTAAAGTGTTCTCAATATGCTGTCATAGAAGTAATAATAATTGCAGAAATTGGCTATTTAATGTTAAATTTTTTTTCAAAAGTATTGATATGTTGAATTATCTTGATGAATGTGCAACAATTACCTCCAAACAATTATGTAATCTTGTGGAATCTGTAACCATGAATAAATACATAGAACAGTGGAAAGATTCAATACAGAGTGAACAAGGTCCATCCCGTACTGGTAGAAACAAACTTAGAACATATCGTATTTTTAAGCATAATTTTGATACAGGAAATTATGTGAAATCTAAAATGCCCATAAAATATAGATCTGCTTTTGCTAAATTCCGATGCGGAGTGGCACCTTTTAGACTAGAAACAGGAAGATATGAGAATTTGCCTGAAAATTTACGGTTATGTACAATTTGCAATTTATCAATCGAAAATGAGATTCATGTAATACTTAAATGTTCTGCGTATATTGACGGCAGAAATGTCCTATTACGTAAAGCCATAGAAATAGACAACAACTTTATTAATATGTCAGACCAGGATAAACTTATATTTCTGTTTTCCAATGAAAGTGTTATGTATGTGACTGTCAAAACCTGTTACAAAATACTTCAGTCTAGAAATAACTATTTGTATAGATAGTGTAATTGGGCAGTAAAGGTGGTCTGTTGTATGTACACTGGCAGTGTCTTGGTCCATTGGTCTATGTTGCAACCCATGTGCTGACAACCAGTGTACATTCCGTGGATTATGCCTTTATTTATTGAATATGCTATCAGATATTTAGATTATTCTTTCTTTTAGTCTTACTTAATATTATTGTTTTAATAGTGTAAAAGGAAATATTATAATTTCCTAAAAATATGATATAGTACATATCAGTGGTGCTAATCAGCTCATTTCATGCCTGGCCTGAAGTGATATGTGTTTTAGCTACATTTTACAATTGTGGCAATAGTCACAATATTTCATTTCAATATCTTAAAATTCTTGTTTTTAAAACAATGTTTAACCTTATAAATGAAAGGTAAGATTAGAGCTACTGATATGGCTTTTAGTTAACTGTACAGGTGATGCATTTCTGAGTGCATTATGTATATACTCTCGTCATTAATTTATGTACTATATTTTTACCATAAATGTGTTCAATGTTTTATAAGTTGATTTTGTATAGTCTCTTATAATTCAAATTTGAATGGCCATTTACAGGTGGTGTTTTATATGTGCTTTTATGTCTTGTATATACTATGTTGTAAATGGATGAGACTGAAATAAAATAAATTATATACCATTTCTAGCGTTGAAATTGTGGCGATATGCTATATGGAACACTGATTGTTTAGGCGTTAACTTTATTTTACGAAATACTTTACGAAATATTCGTTGATTTTGAGTAGTTATTATGCTTTAATTAGTGTTTTGAGACAAGTTTTGAGTTGTAGTGTATGACTGAAGAATGAAATAGTTTCTGTTTAAAGTGAAACCTTCGTTATGTTAAATATTGTGTAGCCCGAAGGAACATGTTCGATAATAAAAGTTTGATGTATTGCATAATGTTGTGCAACACATTGATTCAAATTACACTTGCAAATTATCCACATGTAACAATGTTTCTTAAATTATGTTACGAAAAGTTCTAGACCGAGAAATATAATTCAATGTAGTTTTGTACTTACTCGTTGCACACATCTCCATAGCGACTATATGGCTCAGCGTATGTGTTGGCCGAACAACTCCCTATAAACCAACAATATAAAAGGACTCCAAGAATACCTTTACAAAATAAACAACATATTTAAGGATAATTTATATGTTTATAATGTTGCCATATGCTTTTAGTGAAAAGGTTTTTATAAACTGTAATAGAGTTCTTTTTCAAACTGCAGTCTCCTGGCATATCAAAGTAGAGGTTTGCATACGACGAGTCCAATCGAGAACATACAACATGTTACTAAGAAAACATAGAATGAAGATGTGTCTCATCATACACATTATACTATGCTATTATAAATATCAAGTACAAACCTGTTCAGTCATGTCAATAAATTAATGCATACAAGAGATTTTAAAATATAATTAATAGGACCCATGTCATTGTTTGTGACAGCATAGTGTGACCTGATTTACATATGAATCGCAAATAATATGTTGATTGGTTCACAACGTATATGATACATACTCGATTGAATCATCTTCACAATAAATGATCCGCGTCATGCAAAACGCGTAATATTTGGACATGGTAATTCTTGACCATCCTACGCATTCGGGCAGTTTGGTCAGGGCCTACCATGTCTGCTATAAAGTAACGCAATGTTTCAGGATAGCATTAGAGGACTGGGTAGCTCCTGACCAGATTGCGTGAATTTGCAGGCTGGTCTGGAGCTACGCTGGCAGTTTATGACATAATATCCATGTTCGTATGACGCGACTCACATTAT
>VMBQ01015425.1:0-12606 GCA_007657795.1 Dreissena rostriformis | reverse complement strand
AGTGAGTGAAATCTATCTCAATCTACCATGTGTTGTTTTCAAATCCTTGAATTTTGTTATCAAATACATAAGGTTATAATTTATGATTTTTATGAATTCACTCTTACAAACTGTGACTGCTTGAAAATGACCAAAAAAGTTAATCTGCCAAAGCAATACTGAGTTTAAACCTTTACTATGACACAGGTTTTGTAATTAAACATATCAATTTGAGCCCAACAATAAACTGGAAGTGTCAGGCTTGAATGCCCCTAGGACACAGGGCAACACTTTTTTTGCCTCCATTACTTAATTTTAGCATACAAATACCAAGAACCAAAATTCTGCTTCAATTGGTCACTGCCAAACGTGTTTGTTTATAATCACCAACACGTTAACGTTCTTCACCTTTTAAAGGCTTTTGTGAAATCAGTCAGGCAGTAGACACAAATTTAAATGCACAAACTGGGATAAATGCACAAACATGTGTGTAGGTACAAACATGCGAAATGCTTAATGCCTCCCACATTCTGGGAGCAAGACAACAACTGTTGTATTTGATTAACATGTAAAAGGCGACAAAATTAAAGACATTTTAAAAGAATTTCGAACATTTATAGATACATTCATGTACATATGATTACATATAATGTATTACGTAAATAAGTTTGTTTCTGTTCTCAACATTATAACAGATTTGTAACACTGTGTAAGTACTGAAAGCAGAAATGGTGGAAGTATTTCATATAAAGAGGCACTTACGTAGTGGTTTCGTAGCTCGGCAGTGGTCAGACGTAGACTGAAGTATTCCTTCTCATCCAGCTCTCTCACGGACTGCCTGTAATCATCCTGAAACAACACACCACCAACACTGTACATGGTGCAGACTGCACATGCTAATCTGGGCTGATATTTTACACAAATGCATTAAGCCCTCTTTTCCCACAGCCCGGCTCATCTATTTAAAATCCATGGACAAACTACCCGAAAAACCTGCTAGGCAAAGCTGTTTCTGCGACTGGTCAATTCACTTTTATGTTTTCTATTTTGCCCAGATTTATAATAGCTATTACCATGAGAAGATTCAATTTTAGAGGCATCTTTCATCGTCTAAAAGGCAACTAATATGAAATGAATTGGTGTTAAATTGTTGAATTTAGGGATCATCTGACATACTAAAGTGGCTTTTTCCCACAATTATGGGAATATGACCAATACCAGTCCAAATACGAATTTTAGCGTCAAGTTACTTTAAATTGAGAAAATGCATTATTGTTTGTTTTATAATATTTGAATAATTCTTGATAAAACTTACAGAAAATGTTAATCATAAAGATATCAATTAAATGGATATTATATATACATCTTCAAAATACATTTTTTTTACACTGCATGAACAGTTGCATTTCCAAACATCTGTAAAACCATTAGATGGACATTTTAAGACTGGATATGGTAAAAAGAGATGCCTTTTGCCATTTTTCCAATTAACTTATATTTACGAAGAACAACAGCTCTTAACAAGCAATCCACATACTATGTGAGGGTATTTGGCCACTTTGGACACCAGTTTTCCTCGAGAGATGTAATATCGTGAAATCTGGTCGAGGTAGGTAGCAGCGTCGCTCTCCACTTGCCTCGCTTCACCTAAAGTCTCCTCCTGTGGCAAGAAAATGGTGAGAAAATGAATTGCAAGACAACACTGGGCTTATGTGAAAAAAAAATGTGACGTAAGAAATACATTTTGAGTTTTAGCTCACATAAGCAAATAACCAATGATTTGGACTTAAATGCATATCGATATTCATACTATAATGAGTTTTGCACTGTTTGACCATAATATTCAGGTTGAATCTTAATTTACTTAACATCGTCTATTTTCTCCTATGGCTATTCACAGTCTGACATTGTAATTGGTATCACTAAATATATAATTTGTACAGTCACGACATTAGATCTGATATTTCAGAAAGTTTAAGCAAAATTGAAACAATCTTTATTAGGAGGGAAAAGAACTTTTGCTCTAGCGGCTAAAGTTCAAGCTTAACAAAAACCACCCACATCAGCAGAGTTCTCTCTGTGTTTATGATTAAAACAGCATAAAGAATAATCATAACTGTCAAAAAGTGTTTTAACAAAATGTCAAGCCCAGGGAAAATGTTCAGACTAACTGTAAGCCTCCAAATGACCATAAATAACACTGCAATTTACAAATTCTAGTGTCAGTCTGACTCTGTCTAACAATCATACATTCAGACAATAAATTATTCTAAAACAATTATTTTGACACTGAGTGATCTAACAGGACAATTTGTTATACAAGTATTGGGCAATAACATGTCATATTTTGTAATAGCCTATATATCACACTTTAATGCCTTGCAAAAACTGATGCATTTTAAATATGATAGATATATTCAAAGCTTTCACTTTCAGTTTCATAATTTTTTTGGCCTGATTTTAAAGCCGAAAAAGGGCTATATTCCCAATCCNATATGATTATGTTTTTTAATTCGAATTATTATAAAGATTTATATCAAATTAGTTTTCCCAAATCAGTGGACTTTTCGCGCGAACCCTGAAAAAAGAATTTATTTTCCCAATTTCTTGAAAATGCCCATAAAATTTCCAATTCCAAAGCCATGGGCTATCTTCCCAAAAAGTGGGAAAAAAAACCTGTAATTGCGTTTTTTGTTTTTTCTTGTTGTTTTTTTACTTATAAATTACTTAAAATATTCAAATCAATACAACATGTATATTTAGAACTATTTTTTAAGCACATGAACATTTCATAGGGACTTGATTACAGATTGTCAAAACAACAATTTTCCGACTTTTTGTCATAGATTCAACAAATAAAAAAACAGTGTAAATAATTCATAATTCAAAATTGATAACTTTATAAGGTGATACAAACACAAAACAATTGAATAATTTGAATAATAACGAGTGTTCCTCTTGTTTTTGTTATATGTTTTTTGATAATGCGTGGACTGCTTATATTGTGTTAATGCCATAACTTTTTTATCCAAAGGTCAGTGTTTTGAGCCAAGGTGGGGTAAACTGTTGTTCCTCCTTTTTTTTTTAATTCTACACTTGATCTTTACTTGAGCTCTTTAGTTGTCATTTTTACATTTATTAATTTCAAGCATTAAGTGAAAAACCTGCGCCAAAATGTGTGAGCAAAACTCCTCAACATGAACACATTCTTTCAGAATCACATATCATCCTTGAACAAATTTTCAAGTAAATGATAAAGCGACTATGGACATGCAAGGAACACCTAAGCACAATTGTATCCTCTTAACGAAGGGAACACGTACCTCTAACATAAAAGGAGCTTCTTAACAATAACATTGTCTGATAATAAAAACCTGTAAACAAACTCTAAATAAATAACAGGAATGCAGTGCGCACACAATTATTATGCTGTCCACTCGTTTTAGCTTGACCTGATTGCTTTCACTACAAACTTACTACATGCTGTAGCGAGGGTCTCAAAGTACTGGTTCTACCCAGAAAACATACTTAACTGTCATATCGTCCCCTCCCCGCGAAAATGGCAAACCTCAATATTTACAAGTTTCCAGGAGAAGGAAAAAACTTCATATATATTTTTTTTTTTAATTACAGAATGAAGCTAAAACTTTGCATGATGACTTTTTAGATATTCCTACATGTGTCATAATGTTTAAAGTGACGTGTGACTGTTTCTGTAGTCAATATTAGAATATTGTCTAACTCAAGCTTTGACTAAAGCTTTAAGCTTGAGTCAAAGCTTGAGTTAGACAATTTTCTCATATTTTTTCATCCGCCGCTGACTTGTTTACATTTAGTTTGGAAATTTTCGCACACATTCACATGGGTATAACTTTGTAAGCCGATTGGATAGGACCTTGGAATTCTTCGCGGGAGAAGCGGGCCGTTTTCACCATTGCGAAAATGTCAATAACAGTTTTCGTGCCAAAACTGAGATTGGCCATTTTCGAAGGGAGGGGACGATATAATGTTCTGTTTGTTGTTTCTGTGTATCTATCTATCAAGCTGGGTTTTTCATGAAACACAATCAAATGTAACAAATTTGTGTTAAATGACTAAAATAAATACTAGTTATCTCACCTGTATTGACACTCCAAAGTTATTGCCATCTTCAATTTTGGGGATGAGAAAAGAAATCCACATCTTTATCTGGAATAGACAATCAAATCATCACTGCTCTGTTTTTAAAACGGAAAGTCAACAGTATCCTATATTTTTCTATTAGATTACACAGAGCTTATTATATGCATGTCTTAAAAAAAGGAAATACATGCTTTATCTATCCTTAAAAATACAAGTCAACAGAATATAAATTCAGAATTATTAATTTAACTATTTTTACAAATCCGTATTATTATACTAGCTGGACTTCAATGAAGTCATCATAATGTTAAGTAAACAAAACATAGAACTAATTTGTATTGCTAGTTTGAGCTTATCTAAAAAGTTCACTTAAAATGCAGCACCAGATTCAATCAATATGAATGTAAACAACAATGTCTCCATAAACAACCCTATTTTCAACAAAGTTTTCAAGCAGCATCATATGACTTTACCTGATACTAACCCTTTGAGCGCTGGAACCGGATTTTGAAGGCCTTTGCAAACAGTTTGGATCCAGATGAGACGCCACAAAACGTGGCGTCTCATCAGGATCCAAACTGTTTGCTATTCTGATAGTATTTTTTGAAAAAAATCGAAGAAAATGCTAATTTTAGAAATTTAGCAGACAACATTTTAGCAGACGACAAATTTCCCAGCATGCAAAGGGTTAAAACACTAACATGATCACAATGCATGCCTCACAAATCTCCCCATTTTGCAATTGCAGCGTTGCTATCAAAATCTATTATGCTAATTTACAAACATAGAAACAAAAAATACACTTTATAGTCGAAAATGAATCTTAATTCAACCAGCGTTGATGATGACATTGCATGTTGACGTAATAATTCAAGTCCCAGATGCAGGGCTTAAGTTTCTCTGATATGGACTTCTATGAAAACTTACTATGTTGGAGTGATCTATCAAGTCTCTGATGAATGGCTTCAGTTTCTCAGCTATGTCCAGCAGCTGTTTGTTGATGGGGACGGGGCCACCAGGCAGGCTGTACACTTCCGTTCCTATATAAATCAATGGGATACTGTTAACATATGTTTTATATAAATGAGCAGTCTGTGAGAAATGAATTTTATGCATGTGCGTAAAGTGTTGTCCCAGTAAGCCTGTGCTGTCGGCACAGGCTAACCAGGGAAGACACTTCACGATTTAATTGTGTTTTTCGTTTAAAGGAAGACTCTTCTTGACAAAAATCCAATTTAGGCGGAAAGTGTCGTCCCTGATTAGCCTGTGCGGACTGAGATGACACTTTACGCGCATGCATTAAGCCCAGTTTTCTCAGAGTGCGACTCAAATCTATAGTGATGCAGGTTTTATTAACCTTCAAAACAAATACTGTTTGTTTTACTTATTTCCCCCCCTAAAATTCGTAGATTTCTATCACGAGTTCAGACCAAAAAGGTAAACAAGGGACAAAATTGTCACAAAACCAGGTTTTCAATTTGAAAAAAAAAGTCTGATAAAGGGAAGCAACTAACAATGTGCATTGTTACTGATTGTCTTTAGTTATCCCCCTTGTGTCAAATTCAATCAAATTTAATCTGTTTTCTCAAAGTGTGACCTTGGAGATATCGACGTAATTCTTTCGCGCGACACACCGTCCAATGATGGTGAACAAATGTGCCAAATGATTTTAAAATATGACAATAAATGACATAGTTATGGCCCGGACAAGCTCATTTATGGCCATTTTTGACCTTTGAACTCAAAGTGTGACCTTGACCTTGGAGATATCGACGTAATTATTTCGCGCGACACACCGTCCAATGATGGTGAACAAATGTGCCAAATGATTTTAAAATATGACAATAAATGACATAGTTATGGCCCGGACAAGCTCATTTNGACACATGCAAAGTTCAACGAGCTCCTGCGGCCATGTTTTTTGACGAATCAAATTTCTTTGAACAACTTTTTCAGGGGAGCCTTCAAAGGTCATCCCTGTGAAATTTTTTGAAAATCTGATGAGCGGTTTCTGACAAGAAGATTTTTTAAGGTTTTTACCATATATGGTCATGGCGGCCATCTTGGTTATGTGATCAAATTTTTTTTAACAATTCTTTTGTCCCATGACCTAGGGATGCTCAACATGAAATTTAGTTGAAATTGGCTCAATGGTTTAGTAGAAGAAGATGTTTACAAATTGTTTACAGACGGACGGACGGACGGACGGACGCCGGACGCTGAGTGATCACAATAGCTCACCCCGAGCTATCGCTCAGGTGAGCTAAAAACAAGTCCACAGAATATAAATTCAGAATTATTAATTTAACTATTTTTACAAATCCGTATTATTATACTAGCTGGACTTCAATGAAGTCATCATAATGTTATGTAAACAAAACATAAAACTAATTTGTTATTGCTAGTTTGAGCTTATCTAAAAAGTTCACTTAAAATGCAAGCACCAGATTCAATCAATATGAATGTAAACAACAATGTCTCCATAAACAACCCTATTTTCAACAAAGTTTTCAAGCAGCATCATATGCCTTTACTTGATACTAACCCTTTGAGTGCTGGAACCGGATTTTGAAGGCCTTTGCAAACAGTTTGGATCCAGATGAGACGCCACAGAACGTGGCGTCTCATCAGGATCCAAACTGTTTGCTATTGTGATAGTATTTTTTGAAAAAATTCGAAGAAATTGCTAAATTTAGAAATTTAGCAGACAACATTTTAGCAGATGACAAATTTCCCAGCATGCAAAGGGTTAAAACACTAACATGATCACAATGCATGCCTCACAAATCTCCCCATTTTGCAATTGCAGCGTTGCTATCAAAATCTATTATGCTTATTTCCAAACATAGAAACAAAAAAAGACACTTTATAGTCGAAAATGAATCTTAATTCAACCAGCGTTGATGATGACATTGCATGTTGACGTAATAATTCAAGTCCCAGATGCAGGGCTTAAGTTTCTCTGATATGGACTTCTATGAAAACTTACTATGTTGGAGTGATCTATCAAGTCTCTGATGAATGGCTTCAGTTTCTCAGCTATGTCCAGCAGCTGTTTGTTGATGGGGACGGGGCCACCAGGCAGGCTGTACACTTCCGTTCCTATAATCAATGGGATACTGTTAACAGATGTTTTATATAAATCTGAGTCTTGCTCTAAGAAAAGGGAGTTTTATGCATGTGCGTAAAGTGTCATCCCAGATTAGCCTGTGCAGTCTGCACAGGCTAATCAGGGAAGACACTTTCCGCTTGTATTGTATTTTTCGATAAAGGAAGACTGTTCTTGACAAAAATCCTGTTTAGGCCGAAAGTGTCGCCCCTGATTAGCCTGTGCAGAGTGCATGCTAATCTGGGACGACACTTTAGGAACATGCATTAAACCCCTTTTTCACAGAGCGATGCTCAAATCTATAGTGATGCAGGTTTTATTAACCTTCAATACAAATACCTTATGTCTTACTTATTTTTTCACCTAAAATTTGTAGATTTGTATCCAGAGTTCAGACCAAAGGTTATAAAATACCACCCTGCAATTATATTACAATTAATTACAAAAGAACATTTGAGTAATACTCTTTTATAAAATGCATTGTTAAACTTTCAAATTCTAATGTGATTGCCTGGCAATTGTGTGTTTCCTTTAAATAAAATAAATCAACATAAGTAATTTACAATAAATTCTTACCTTGAATAGCATGCTTTCTCTTTTTTGTTGCAGGCTGAAAAACAACAACAACTGAATATATAGTATTTAAGTGGGTAGCATATTTACACAATAGCAGAACATAATGTTTTGAAAATTAAAACTCAGCACAATAAAATCATTTTTCTTAAAGCGAGAAATTGCAAAATCTATTTTCAATTTGTGTGAACTAAGTACATTTAACAGAAATAACAAGTTCCTGTTAGAAAACATTTAACTGTGCAGGGATATTTTAACACATGCTTCCTGTTTATTTAACATATGAATTTAAAACACAATTTTTTCTAATCATAAGCGTCCGGGGAACAAATAGTATTTATATTTACAAACACCATGAAACCAGATTTTCAGTGTTTAAAATGTTAATATAAACAAGAGTTCTGCGGTCGGAGACATATGCCCCCAAAACAGGGCCTTGATTTTCACACTTATTGTGACATTGACGTTGTGACCCCAATTTCAATAGGGGTCATCAACTGTCCAAGGCCAATGCACATGTGAAGTATTAAGTCAATCGGTCAATTGTTTGACGAGTTAAATGGCTAATCAGCGACGACACTTTCCGCTTTTATGATATTTTTTGTTTAAAAAAAGTCTCTTCTTAGCAAAAATCCAGTTTAGTTGGCAAGTGTCCTCCCTGATTAGCCTGTGCACATGCATAAAATCCCCTTTTTACAGAGTGCAGCCCATATATAGCAGTGAGCCCAGTAAATGCCAGTTTATGCACTCTCTCACCTCATCTGTGCCGTTGTCTTTGAGCAGGACAGGCTCTGGGACGGGGATATTGAGGTCACTGTGAATGTTGTGTAGGCGGTCCAAAAAAAGTCTCTTCTTAGCAAAAATCCAGTTTAGGCGGCAAGTGTCCTCCCTGATTAGCCTGTGCTAATGCACAAGCTAATCTGGGACAACACTTTACGCACATGCATAAAATCCCCTTTTCACAGAGTGCGGCCCATATATAGCAGTGAGCTCAGTAAATGCCAGTTTATGCACTCCCTCACCTCATCTGTGCCGTTGTCTTTGAGCAGGACAGGCTCTGGGACGGGGATATTGAGGTCACTGTGAATGTTGTGTAGGCGGTCCAAGCTGAGACTCTGAAACATGCAGATAGAACTGTAAAGACAAGAAGAACCAGTGTGGATCATACACAAATCATTGTGAGACAAAAGCAAAATTGTAAAAAATCACAAATTGAAAAAAAAATAATCACAATTTGATTTTTTTGTTTGTGTCTAATGATTATTGCATCTCAATTATATTTCTATTACATCAAATAAATTATATACCTATAATTTATATGATTTTGTTCTTATAATTTGAATTATTATAAAGATATATATTTTAATTTGTTTTTACAAAATCAGTGGACTTTCCGCACGAAAAAATTCCCAATCCCAAAAATATATTTTTCGCAAAATGGCCAGGAAAATCCCTGATATCAATAGGAGACATGGGCAAATAACTGAAACATTGGCATTTTACGTTGAAACATGGGGCATATCACTGTTAAACATAGGATCTCAGATCTGATAGTAATACACCCATTTGGTCAAGATTCCATGGAAAATGAAGTCTCCATGTTAGTTGCGACAATGGCATATTTAACCTTTTCCAACATGAAAAAGGAGCAATAACTCTTGATTTACTTATGTGATCTGGACCAAATACAATTCTAACCTACCTTGATTTTAATTTCATGAAAAAAAACTTTGCAAATTCGGTTCAGATGGATAAAAAGTGTAGTCTGAAGCGTTCTAAGATTGAACTTATTGTGGAAGGCATGGGGTCTATGCAGGAGAGGTCTCCTATACCAATAAAGACCACCTTATTATCACCAAGCACTTCCAGCGATTTTTTCGCCCAATTGGGAAAGGTGCCGGTACCAAGCCAATTGAAAAAAGTTAGCATGAAAAACCCTGATATTGAGAAAACTCACTTCCTGAAATCTTCACATTTTGAATAATGAGTCTTTTAAATTGCTTGTATAAATTGCACAAACCAATTCAAATATTCAATCATTAACATGCATGTTGGCTTTAAATTTTCAATTTCAGAGCTTATTGTATTAATGCACTTGCAAATATTGCACTTTTGGAACAAAATTGACAAAATTTCCTTTCTGGGGGAAATTTTTCAGACGGCAATTTGGAATTTTGTAGTTATTACTGTATAAAGAAGGAAAAAATACCTTGTGAATTGCTTCCAGTTCAATGATTTTGAGTGGGAACACTTCCTTTACCAACTGCTCCCCCTGAAAAAAAAGTTGTCCATTATAACATGTTATTAACCAGTAAATCATTTTGTTTGCATTATTGACTTTTTGTCTCATGCGCTGTTTGTGCGACATAAATCGCAACTAGACCAGTTTTTTTGCGACACTTGTGAACATTATGCAATAAAATCACAATTTTGCGGCCTCTGCACAACACTGTATAAATGTGTAGTGTTCTGAGAAAACTGGGCAAAATGCTTGTACCTAAAGTGTCATCCCAGATTAGCCTGTACAGTCCTAAACTGGATTTTCGCTAAGAAGAGACATCCTTTAAACTAAAAATTCCATAAAAGCGGAAATTGTCATCCCTGATTAGCCTGTGCGGACTGCACAGGCTAATCTGGGATGACAATTTACGAACAAGCATTTTGCCCAGTTTTCTCAGTACACGACACATATGTGATAATCAGGGATCATATTTTCCCACAACATCAATCGGTCTGGATTTAAAATCGGGGAAAAAAGTATTCGAAAATTTACATCCGAAATACATGCCAGAATTTTTCAGGTCGAAATCGGGACACTCCATAAAAAATTGTCGGGAAATTTGACCAAAAGCAGGACACCTAAAACGATCAATCATTCCACCTTTACAGTCAGTATATTACTCCCAAAAACTCTAATTTTCTGCCCAATTTTGACGATACATGTGTTTAAGAAATTCGTGAACACAGCTTTCTTCATTGTCCGGAATTTAACACACGCTATAAACTGAATTGTGGGGTTTCCCCGTATGCCTCGATTTGACATCCAATCGGTACAGGGATATCCCTTGAACATATGTAAATCGCGTGACGCGATGTGAGCGCATCGAGCACTTTTCTTATTCAACCAATCGTCAATTAACTCTAAATTAAGATTGATGTAATATGTTACAATATGTTGAAAATCAGTCGAAAACGAAAGTTAATTTATGTGAAACATCGATGCGTAATGGTCAGCATCCAATTTGTTTGATGTACAAAATAGGTGTTTTAACAGGTTTTATAACCTTAGGTGGTATAATACACAGGATAATTAGTGTCATTGGCGTTTATTTCTGTATGATACATCTTTCGATAGCAATTAGAGACCCCTTTCATAAAAACACTGTGGTGTGAATGCCTGATAAAATCAATAATTTGCCGATAAATCGCCGATAAGGTGTCAAAAACAACACTNTGTCATCTGCTAAAATGTTGTCTGCTGAATTTCTAAAATTAGCATTTTCTTCAATTTTTTTCAAAGAATACTATCAGAATAGCAAACAGTTTGGATCCTGATGAGACGCCACGTTCTGTGGCGTCTCATCTGGATCCAAACTGTTTGCAAAGGCCTTCAGAATTTGGTTCCCGCACTGAAAGGGTTAAGCATATCTCTGCGTGACTAAGATAGAGGATCTTTTTTTGTAAATAATCACATTTTTTTTTATCAAACAAATATTTAATCTGAAAACAGTTATTACAATAATGCATTAATATTTCAAAATGCATTGTCACGTACAAGATTCATTTTAAATCTGTATCTCTCGATATTCAGTGTGTAAAAAACTCTTGAGGACCCAGGGCTGTTTATTGTCCAAAAGCACATTGAAAGATACATGTAGATATTACAAAATATTGATACAGCTTTTTCATAGCACTCCGTGATTTATTAGAGAAAAGACACTACATTTGATTTGCCTTCAGGTAGATTGTTTGATTTAATAAAAGATTGCATGGAAAAGGTTGGCTGGGATTCTGTTGCAAGTGAGGAGAAAACTAAAACAATTATCTTTTTATATTTATTTTCTACAATAGATCACCGGTATTAAGGTCAATGTTGTTTTAGTGAACAAACACATTACTATTGTTTATTTTAATTTCTTAAATACTAAAAATGTTTCGGCCATAGCCAGCCTTCATCAGTAGTATCAATATAAACATGAACACAAGAAGTGACATCAACGTCGTATACACTTTAGTAAAATCATTTGGCGTCCTTTTTTTTGTAATCAATTCTTGTAATTCCATCTTGTAGCTTTTAACATAAATCCAGTAACAATAGTTTGAAACGACAGTTCAATATGAGTCGCGTTCTGAGAAAACTGGGCATAATGCNAAGCGTTCTTGAGTTATCATCCGGAAACCATCTGGTGGACGGACTGACAGACAGATCGACCGACCGACCGACATGAGCAAAGCAATATACCCCCTCTTCTTTGAAGGGGGGCATAATTAAAACTCGGCACAATAACATCATTTGCCATAAGGCGAGTAATTGCAAAATCTATTTTCATTTTGTGTACACAAAGTACCTTTAACAGAAATAAAAAGTTCTGGTAAGAAAACATTTTACTATGCAGGGATATTTCAACCTTGCTTCCTGTGGATTTCACATATTATTATTTACTTTTTTAAACACCATTGTTTCAAATCATGAGTGTCCAAGGAACACATAGTACCGGTATTCAGATTTCCAAGCGCCATGAAACCAGATTTTCAATGTGTAAGATGTTAATATAAACTAGGCATAAGCGTTCTTGAGTTATCATCCGGAAACCATTTAACTG
>VMBQ01015423.1:1492-13130 GCA_007657795.1 Dreissena rostriformis | reverse complement strand
TGTTGTCATAGAGCAAGACTCATATTTAATTCATATAACAAATATGATAATTACATGTTAATGCAAAGTCAACACAGCTCTATTACATGAGTTAAAGTGAAGGAATTCTTTAAAAAAAAGCTGGTTGTGATTTATTTAGGTTTAAAAAAAAATGTACTCGACTCATACACATTTGTTCCATAAAATTAAAACAAGAGGGTCCTAAAAACATACCTGAGTTAATGTTAATCATACATTTCTATTAATATTGATATGGTAGTAAGCATAAGTAAACCTAAAGCCCATATTTTTAAATCCACATGACTCAGCCAGTTTTGAACTGTGCCTAGATATAATTGGCAAAATTTATTTGCCAAATGAGATAAGACAGCAAAAAAATTAATGTGACCTTTAGTTTTAAAGTTATTTTCAATTTGACCATTTTTTTTTTACTATGCCCCATTTTTAAACTGTTCCAAGATAATAAGTATAAATGTTCTGACCACATTTTTTTAAGATTTGGAAAAAAATGTGACACATAGAATGTAAGTATGCTCTTTTAAATAACGCCTTATTTAAAAACCCAAAAGACCAAGTTTGGAACATGTTTGAGTTATTACAATTGCATAAACTCTATCTATAATGCCCTCTGGCGGGGTGCAGNATACTTGCTAACACGTGTAAATGTAAAAATCACAGTTATATTCTATAAAGCATGCCGTAATGTGTTGTAAATTGATTCTTCTACCATAAAATACCGTTTAACCAAAAAAAATCTTTCATTTAAAGGGTTTAAAATCTGCAAAAATACGATCTTTCGCGTCATAAAAGTCACTGCTTTCACGACATGCTCAAACTGTTTTAACTATTTTGAAGTTAATAGCGACTCAATTTTGATGCGGTAAACGGCAATTATATTTTAAATATATACTTCGTTCGGTGAAATATCATATTATTACCAACCTACCTTCTTTTCTCGTTTTTTTCATTGATGTCTTGACTCGCCAAAAATTTTGCGGCCATGTTTTTGACAGAAGGATACGGTGCTTGTGTCAGAAGTATAAAATTTCGATGGTGAGCGGAATAGTTGTGGTAATCGCACTACCACCGTGTGTAACAGCTTTATTAAAATAATTGTGTAAAATTGTTATCCTCATCAAGAAGGTGGCTTTTATTGGTATAAGTTTTACAATTTCATTATGTTTGCATTACTAAAATATAGAAAATGTACCCAATTCGATAAGCATTCAATGTTGCCGCTGCATAAATTATCGCAAGCAATTTAGGTCAAAAGGGAGCTTGTACAGCTCTTCCGAAAAAATAACCAAGTACATGTATAGTTGAATTATGCAATTAGCTATAATGAGTATTGTTCTTATAAAAATCATAAAATTATAAATACCATTTAAAACAAGAAAACCAAGATCATCATCGATTGCTCAACCTGAAATGGTACAATGTTTTTTTTAAGTTATGTTGGCTATACATTATTTACTTTGTTCCCCTGGTAATGGTTGGCTTTTCCCCTAGAGGCATTATTTAAAAGTACTTAAACTCGCGGTTTTATAGATGTATAGAGCAACAATTAAAAGTCAGTTTTCGCCGACGCAAAAATCACATGACTTGACTATTGTTTGGCTGTATGTCAATGCAAAAGTAGATTTAAATTTAAATGAAGACCCAAATAAGTAATAATATGTATCGAGATCAGTAAAAGTAAGCAGTATCTAACTTAAAACAAGATGTATTTAATACAATTAAAGGGGCACATAAACGGTATTAAGTGTAATTCTTTGCATGACTTGACCAATTCACGGCATTCCATTGTTATGTATAAATGTATATATTAGCACTTATAATTATATTATTTGAATTGGTAAGAAAATGTATACGCAAACAAACACACAATTAATGTAAGATTCAACAATATTAAATTAAACAAAAGTAATTTATGTGTTTGAAAACTTATACACACTACTTAAACGTGAGCATGTGAATATAATTACAACATAATTTTTGTTATGCGTAAATGTTAAACAATCATTCACTACAAAAATGCATTTCGGTATCTTTCATACGTTTTTGGAAATTATAACTACCTATTTGTTTTTGATACACCACTGTAATGTAATTATACTGAAATCAATCTTGATTTTTTAAGTCTACATTGACTCATTTTTTTAAGTAAATAAAACATATTTAGGACGTTATGATAAGGTATGATTATTTTGTTTCTAAATAATATAAATATATTTTTTTTTTGGTAGTTTAATACAGCTATCATTAGCCGGTATAAAAATGAAACAAAAATCAAGGATCGCCAGTGTTGTTTATTTTTCATTAAATATTCCGCTTGTTTAAATGTGTGTGTTTACCTCACAAATATGCCAGTATATCAACAAATGACACGTTTTGGGCTAAATTAAAAAAAATCTGATTTTCAACACAAAAAGGCCCAAAATTCATATAACATTTCATGTGCTTATCATGTAACCTTCCCGAACATAGATTTCACCCCAACCTACCTGTTAATAGTTTACCTGCTGTATTATGTAAAAGCGATGGTTATGTTATCAATAGTTTTCCTGTTGTCAGATGTAACAGCGAATTTTATGTAATCAATAGTTTATCTGCTATCTGATGTAAAAGCGATGGTTCTGTTATCAACATTTTTCTTGCTGTCTGATGTAAAGCGATGGTTCTGTAACAATAGTTTACCGGCTATCAGATATATAAGAAATGGTTCTGTAACAATAATTAACCTGCTATCAGATGTACAAGCAATAGTTATGTAATCAATAGTTTACCTACATTCTGGTATACAAGCGATGGTTCTGAAATCAATAGTTTTCCTGTTGTGTGATGTAAAAGCGATGGTTCTTTAATCAAAGTTTACCTGCTATCAGATGTTAAAGCCATCGTTATGCAATCAGTAGTTTATCTGCTATCAGATTTAAAAGCGAATGTTCTGTAATCATTTGTTTTCCTGTTGCCTGATGTTAAATCGTTTGTTATGTAATTATTAGTTTACCTGCTGTCTGATGTAACAACGATGGTTCTGTAATCAATAGTTAAAAAAAAATCTGGTGAACAAGCGATGGTTCTGTAATCAATAGTTTTACTCTGTCTGGGGTTAAAGCGATGGTTCTGTATTCAATAGTTTGCATTCAGTCTGGTGTAAAAGCGATGGTTCTGTAATCAATAGTTTACCTGCAGTCTGATGTTGACGCGATAGCTCTGTAAGCAATGGTTTACCCTCAGTCTGGTGTACAAGCGATAAGTCTTAAATAAAAGGTTAACCTACAGTCTTGTTTACAAACAATAGTTCTGTAATGAATTGTTTATGTACAGTATTGTGTGTATTGTGAAATCATGTATTTCCAGAATCGTTCGTTTCGAGTTTTGTTCCCAGATGTGCATTTCCAGCTCACCAGTCGGCCAGATGCGATGAAGAACGACTTTTCACAGTGTCAATATAACAACTGTATTTTGACACACAATATGTCAGAGCTTGCAAGAAGTGATGCGTTGATTATGGTTGGTCGCCATATCGGTCATTTTAAGAAGCCATTTCCAAGGACGCCTGGACAGATCTGGATATTTCACCAAATAGAAAGTCCACAGCACTATGACTATGAAGGCATTGAATGGAGAACCGATCCAGGTTGGAGATATGCATTCAACTGGTCAATGATGTATGATTACATTAACACTGATGTGCACTTCCCATACGGTGATATAACTAAAAAAATGTTTAAAACCTCACGAAATTACACGGAAATTGCTCTCGGAAAAAAGAGAGATGCGCTGCTTGTCACTTCGCATTGCGGTAATTCAGCTAAAAGAGAAGTATATGCGAAACGGTTACAAAAATATATCACCGTTGATATATTTGGTGCGTGTGGGCAGAAATGGAATTGCGGACAACTCTATGTACATGACTCATGTTTTGGCATTCTTAATACAACGTACAGATATTTTCTCGCCTTTGAAAACTCTCTGTGTCGCAGTTATTTCACGGAGAAATTGTATGAGAACTTCAACTACGATGTTCTTATCGTCACTCGTGGTGGAGAATTCGGGCAAGCAACACAACTGTTTCCAAAAGGATCAGTGATTAGCACGGATTCGTTTGAAAGCGCTGACGCACTCGGTAAATATCTTTCGGAAATATCAGCGTCCGTTCAAATATACGCATCGCTTCTTCAAGCGAAGGATCAATACGAAGCGATATCGTACAAGACTACATATCAGAAGGCTCTGTGTCAGATTTGCGAGATGTTGAACAACCAGGACAAATACCGTCGGCACATTCCTGATATTTACAACTGGACCTACAGTCCGCCTCCGTGTAGGAAGCCGACGGATTTAAGTTGACAACAGCCAAGGAACACTTTTGACACAAAACACACACTCTCCGAATGTCGACGGCTTCCTTACGAAGGCTTAGCCAAAACGTATAAGCTATAATGCCTAAATGTTCGAATATATTTTGGAAAGTGAGTGTGCGAGTATCAAAAGTAACTGAAAGTGCTACATTAAAAGGGACTGAATTTCAGTTTGTAAAAAAACGATTACACAAATTGTATAGATTTAAAGAGGAATGTATACATTAGGTTTGAATAAGCGTAATAACACTCCTGACTAAGAAAATTTTAAAATGTATTGATTCGTCATTGGATAGTCATAATTCGAAATCGATAAAATAATTAGCGTTTGTAACGCTTTTCATCGATAATATGGAACAAATAAATATTATGGCTTGCGTGGCGCAGTTGTAGTGGATAAGCTTTGCCTACCGGAGGTCCAGGGTCAAATCCCTAGGAAGGCAATAATTTGTATTCAAGTTACTTCAAAGATTATGCTTTGTTTGGAAAATTTTATTATAAAAACCTTTGACAAGTTCTTTTCCATAGTCGTAAACCGATTTGAAAATAATGTTTCGCCGCCCGGATAAACATAATCTAACAATGCGTGTGTCAGTGCAGGGGAGGCGGAAAACTACAACCCCCCTTGCGCAATATCATACCATGCCTCGCTCGTTGTAGTTTTCCGCCTCCCGTCAGTGCAGTTTTCATTATTTAAAAAAATAAGTATGCTCAAAATAAATGTGTGTACATGTTTGATATTGTTATGCTAAGTAGTTATTTAAGTGTAGAAGTGCGAGGGTTGTCCAAAAATATCACATCTATATAAAAAGATGAATAACTATAAGAAATTAGTGTTTGTGTTATAAATACTGTTGCTGGTGTTACTTTAACGGCAAAAACAAAGTCATCAAATAATTGTAAAATCAATACTAAGTGCAAATGTGGTGGAATGTGTAGTTTACATGCACTTACAATAAAGTACTGTATGGAAATTATTATCACAAGGTCAGGGTTTATGATTGATGCATTTACACTTACTGTGAAACCAGTCAGTAGACCGATTGACGAATTTAAGTTCCTAACGAATAATTATGTCCAATGTTTAAACAAAATTAAGACTGAATTNTAATATTTTTATTGTAAATGTATAAATTTTAGATGTATAGGAAACATGGCCACTGTTTGATCTCCAAATTCTAAATGTATGGTAATTGATTTGACATACTTGTTTAAATAAACTGTTTAAGGTTACTATTATATGTTTATTAACCATACTATTAATTGGTTGTTAACTTTTCATCGAAACAATATATCTAAATAATTCAAGATGCTTTGTTAGATCGCTGAACACTGGCTATGTTTCTTAGCATAGTTTAACTTCCAACTACTATGATAACGTGTTTTAGTATGTTTAAATATGTTTTATGTTTTAATATGTTTTATGGTCTCTTATAATTCTTTTGGAATGGCTGTATACATGTATTTATAAAATCGTGTATATGGATGAGACTGGAATAAATAAATATATATACAATAACAATGGCCGGTAATTATCTCCTGATAACAAAAGACAAGTTAATTGACATGTGATAATAGGGCCCAACTCCTGCGAGTGACTCCCAAGTTACCCCCCTCTTTCAACCAAGATTAACCCGCAAACTCGATTTTGAGCGAAAAAGTATTTTTAAAAAATCGGAAAATGACAGACGCATTATTGTATATTTTTTTTTAAAAATCAGAAATTGACGAATTTAAGTGCTGACGAAATAGTCATTTTTTGAAAAATGACGAAATTTCGTGCTGACGAAAATAAATGGTTTCACAGTATTGTTGAAATTTTACTTCATTCTCTTGTTGGTATAATGTATTCACATGTGTGAACATTTCTTAGGGATCATCTAGTCTACTGTGTATGAAGTACTAGTATGTTTGTAAAGGATACGTAATAGATTTTACGCCTTGAGTATGTTTAAAGATAAATGAAGGAGAAATTCACCACGATTCGGACAAAAAATAATTGCTTTATACACGCTTTAAGCTCGTACTTCATCTAAACACTTATCAAAAATACAAACTTGAAACTATCATAGACAAGACACTTCAAGCCAGTTTTCAGAAGATTTGAGATTGCTTCTGGTTATTAAAGTTATAACAAATAGTTATGTCTATATACACTCAATAATATCTCGTTATTAATCAGACGTTATATCATCGGTTCGGACTTTCTTCTCCGAGCTTTGTACACTCGTTAACACCCTGCTTTACTGATAAATTCAATTCAAATTTCAATTCAACTTCTAACAAAGAGTAGATATATTTCAAACTCCTTACAGCGGTTTCCTTTGCCGTTACATGTGACGTATGTTTAAGGTGGTATATGGCAATATCGGTCCCAGTAAAAAAAAATCGGTCTCAACCTGTAAACCTGGCCCCAGTCAAAACCGATCGAAGTCAAAACCGGCTTAACAACGTCAAAATATGAACTTGAATGCAGGCACTATCACATTATTGACTTTAATCATAAATGACAAATATTATTTAATAAAATATCCTCAATTATAAAACGTGACCTAGTGACTTATTTTTAGGACGAACATGACTCAGATTCCAACTTCTTCAGTTGGTTAAGCTGAACGCTCAGCCTATGTCATCCAAACAATTGATTGATTGATGGATCGATCGATTGATCAATCGATTGATTGATCGATTGATCGATTGATTGATCGATTGATTTATCGATTGATTGATCGATTGATTGATCGATTGATTGATCGATTGATAGATTGATGGATAGTTTGATTGTTTGAATGATTAATTAATTGACTGATTGAGTGATTGATTAATATATTACTTGCTTGCTTGATTGATTAATTGAATTATTGATTGATTTATTGATTAATTTTCGCGACAAACTGTTTTTCAATGATGTTGCAAACAAATGGAATGTAAAAAAAAAAAAAATAATGAATAGCCATGGAATGTATATGCGTTTATGTGGAATATTGTATAAGCAAATGTATTATATTGTGTTAATAATTCTGCAGATTAAATGAAGAAATATGCATATTTTGCTACTTCTCTGAAAATTGCCTTTATTGCTATACACATTTTACCCACATGGTTAGCATGGCAGGTACATTTTCACTTCCAGGCTATTGGACTGGTTCCCAAATGGACAGAAAGCTCAGTCTGGTATGTTTTCACGACCCTGACACAGAACTGGTATCTACATGATAAACATATGCAAAGGCTGGTATATGGAACGCCATAAAACAAAACATTGGGACTTATATTTACGTTCTAGTATAATCATAACAAATATGCAAACCACAAAATTCTGTATTATAAGCAACCATTACCTAACATCGGCATTGACTCGTTGTTCGAATGACCGATTTGATTTTACTACAAAAAAAAACCTATCAAATTCTCTCTTTCTGGGTACATGCAAATTATAATGATGGTACTTATGATTATGAAATACAAAACAGTCTTTGATGCAGCTGAAATGTAGCTTTAAACAACGTACTGTCTTTGATAAGAAATTTAGCATATGCTGTCAATTGGCACAAGTAATATATTCAAAAACCAATTTTCTTTCGTCACACATGTGCATGTTGCATACCTTATATTTTTTTCGAAAGGACAGTATACGTTGCATAGTGTGCCCATTGTTAAAAGTGAACAATGTGTCCTATATGTCGCTTCTCAGCTAACCTGTGTGATGTTGCGCTATGCTTTGAACCACTTTGAAGATAAAGGCAAACGCACCGACACACGATGTTGCTTAAAGTTAATTGACAATATACATTTAATTATTGATTAACATTTGAAAATAAAAGACGGTATTTGCCGTTTATCTGCCTGCCTCAATATAATATTAACATAAGTATATTATTATTTTTTTTTATTATATTATATATTTTATAATGTTATATGAGGATTATTTGCATATGCATTCGCTGCGAGCGAATACATTTTTATATTTCGTTCCAATGTTTAAAATTATGCGAAACATATGTCCTGATCGTATGTAAACATTACCCGATTGTTAAGGTTCTTTAACCGTGTTCTATAAAACAATTATAACACGATAAAAAATACCCGGATCTGAAATAACAGATAAGCCATGCCAGTAAACACGTGCACAAATGTATATCTTAAAAAAAATGTTCTAATGTTATAGATCACGTGCTATTGTATATCAAAGCTGATTAAAGAGAGTGAGAAAAGAGAAATTTTTCTTCTGTAAACTATTAATAAAAAACGTATACTAATCATCTAAATGTAAATACATGTAATACAGAGTGTTCTGTAAAAGATGTATAATGTTTTGGATATACAAAATGTCTACCAATTAGGCTGTGCATTAACACACCTTTTGAAATCATTTCTAAATAATACATCGTTATTTCCACTTGGCATTCATTGTGAGTTAATAACAAATAACGCCCGTCCATTTGAACAAAAACCTACAATAAAAATAGTAGAGCATCGCTCTGTGAAAAGGGGGTTTAATGCATGTGCGTAAAGCGTCGCCCCAGATTAGCCTGTGCAGTTCGCACAGGCTAATCAGGAACGAAACTTCCGCTTTTATTGTATGTTTCGTTTATAGTAAGACTGTTCTTGACAAATATCATGATTAGACGGAAAGTGTCGTCCCTGATTAGTCTGTGCGCACTGCACAGGTTAATCAGGGACAACACTTTACGCACATGCATTAAACCCCCTTTTCACAGAGCAAGGCTCATTTATTGTACACTGCCCTCAACCTTTGTCATATATTGGTCTGAACAAGGTGTACAAAGATGTTTGTGTTTCATTAATTTCACGAACGTAATTTGCCTTTCAAGACTTTACTTATTATCATAATTGTTTATGTCTGCACTTGTATTTTTCATTAAATAGAGACACACTTCGTGTTATAACAATATCTTCATAATAATTATTTAAGCTTCATGAAAAAAATCGGATGATTTAATTTACGCTTTTTGTCCGAGAGCTAATTACGATTTGCTGACGTGTCATTCAAATATATTGCAATAACGTGAAACAAAATACGTCACAAATGAACTAACTAACGTGGTATTATTATTTCGTTCAATGTATAATGTGATTTAATAATGAAGATTTTTTTAAACGCATACTTAATTTACTTTTTTTTTCCGATAGTGTATTTACATTTAATGACGTTTAATTCTATTTTATTGCAATATCATCATCATAAAACAAAAATACGTAATACTCTAATTAGAACGAATAATATTCATTTCTGTTCAATGTTAAAAGTAATTTAGTCACTAAGGTTACGTTGAACGCATTCCTAATTTACACAAATGCCAATTGTATTATCATGCACTATACTTTGCCTGTTTTGTCTTCTTGTAAGTTTGAGACTAGAATAGTTTATGGAATTAAAACCATGAGGTTGCCATATTGATGAAAATGAAGCTGGTAATATTCATCAACTACATTGAGTTGCACTTTTTAAGAGATTAGTGTGAACAACAGACAATAAAATGAGTCTTATTAGTTTTTTTGAAAAGGAACTCCACTCTGGGAGTCGTCCAATTATCTTACATCAAAGAAAGAAATGCCAAATTTTGTCAGTTGAAGATTATCATGTTATAAAGTCGTTTACCGCTCAGTTACATCAAAGTAATTACCTTTCCCCTAATCTGTCAGATAAAATTGCGTTTTAAAAATGTTATGACATTTGATTTAAAGTATTAAGCTATCTTTTTGATCGATTTAATAAATCATTTAGACATTTAATTACTCTCTTTTTAATAAACGTCAGAAAAGTGTCGTTAAAATAAGACCCGACACCATTACCAAAGATACCCATCTGAAATTGTGTCTCAAACGATTTGAATTCAATGAAATATTTAATGACATCCCAAATCAGTTTCATCTAATGGTATTGAGGATTGTATCGTTTGTTCTCCCGTTATTGGCTAGTATTACAACGTCTGTTTGATTATATCTTCTCTCGCGCTGGGTTTATTTAACAAACACGTTTCCATTTCATGATTTCAAGTTCAAAACTGTTATCCTTATCACACTGTAGCTACAACATGTAATATTAGTAATAAAAGGGCAAATAACAGCCTGAACAAATAATTGGAGCGGAACCACCTGAACACAAACGAGTCACCACACAATATGGATGCTGCCTATTAGGGCGATTACCACAACTATACCGCTCACCGTCGAAATTTTATACTTCTGAGTAGATACAAATATGNTTAACGTCAGAAAAGTGTCGTTAAAATAAGACCCGACACCATTACCGAAGATACCCATCTGAAATTGTGTCTCAAACGATTTGAATTCAATAAAATAATTAATGACATCCCAAATCAGTTTCATCTAATGGTATTGAGGATTGTATGGTTTTTTCTCCCATTACAAATATATTTTAATACTTTCAGCAATATAATTATGTATTTGACAAGTACGCAAGCCACGTCCTCCTTTTTAATTAGTGTCTCCTATACGCTATTGTGATGCGCATTATATTGGCTAGTATTACAACGTCTGTTTGATTATATCCTCTCTCCCGCTGGGTTTATTTTAACGCTCAGTTACATCAAAGTAATTACCTATCCTCTTATCTGTCAGATAGAATTGCGTTTTAAAAATGGTATGACATTTGATTTAAAGTATTAAGCTATCTTTTTTATCGATTTTATTAATCATTTAGATATTTAATTACTCTCTTTTTAATTAACGTCAGAAAAGTGTTGTTAAAATAAGACCCGACACCATTTCCAATGATACCCATCTGAAATTGTGTCTCAAACGATTTGAATTCAATGCAATAATTAATGACATCCCAAATCAGTTTCATCTAATGGTATTGAGGATTGTATCGTTTGTTCTCCCATTATAAATATATTTTAATACTTTCAGCAATATAATTATGTATTTGACAAGTACGCAAGCCAAGTCCTCCTTTTTAATTAGTGTCTCGTATACGCTATTGTGATGCGCATTATATTGGCTAGTATTACAACGTCTGTTTGATTATATCTTCTCTCCCGCTGGGTTTATTTAACAAACACGTTTCCATTTCATGATTTCAAGTTCAAAACTGTTATCCTTATCACACGTCAACTTTGATGTTTTTAAGAACGCATGCACGAGTTTAAACGGTTTTATACAGTTTTTGCGTCGTTTGGTATTTTGCTCATACAGAAAGAATGAAATACAGATGTTTGATGAATTGTTTGTTCTTAATAAAATGACACCTATCGCATTGGGGAAAAGCGTTATGTTTATCGTAT
>VMBQ01015422.1:0-12980 GCA_007657795.1 Dreissena rostriformis | reverse complement strand
ATGCTATCATTTGGTAGATAAAACTTCCATAATACGGTTTATGTTATCTTTCACACAATATATGCATACAGTTTCGCAATAATGACCAGGATATGACTAGAACAAGTGTATACATACCATTAATAAGTATGTGATTAGCTACTTATTAAAAAATATAAAAATAGATTATTGCTATCCTAAGGTAGCGGTGTTTTTCACTTTTAAAACAATTGGGGATTGCTTTATATAGCGATGTCATTATTATCTAACAATCCACAAATTACATATGCGAATGCTGTTTGTTTGATATACACTTTTTATATACAAAATACTCAAACGGTACTGTCTACAACCATCATACACGGATATTCACTTTTATGTACAACCTACTCAAACGGCACTGTCTATAACAATTATACACGATGCGTAGGTTGAAGTAATATACCCATATACTATGCTTCAATTGCAGCCATAAGCATCGCAGTATTGGGTACCGTGTTGATAGTATTGTAGACAACTATCAATACGGTACCCAATACTGGGATGCTAATGGCTGCATCTTTAGCATAGAATAATCTGTATATGTAGAAAACAACAGAAACATCTTAATAGTGCGTAAAGAACTATCTTCACGTTTGTTCATGGATAAATATCTTGTTTTTACAAGCATTACTTTCATAATTGCACACAATATGTGTGTGATTTCTATATCGCAAACAAACGCAATATAATACATTACAAAACTGTTTCCCTCAAACGTGTTGTTATATAAGGTCCTTTACCTTACAATGCTCGCATGCCCGGGATCCAGCGCTTGATCCTACTTATACATTAAACCTGTAGTGGATAGGTGCTTAGTTAATACGTTGATTATTTTACAAAAGAGATTAATGCAACTATGATTTACAAGGGGTTTGGTGATGTAAATATTGCTGTAATCAATTTAAGTTATTGACCCGATACATGTCATCTCTATAACCAAAGGTACATCATTGAAACTCGATTTCTAAACTTAAGGCAGTTATATTCAATGAAGGTGTTTACAACAATATGTATGCAGGACAGTAATGATCAGATAAGTGTTGACAAGCTAATTTACAATAATTGCATCTCAACAGTATTATTATATTGAGTATAAGTTGTACTTGTGTTCAGTCTGTTAATAAATCTCCAACTTTGATTCAAATTCAACGAACTATATATTACAAATAATAATAATACATAGGATTGTAATGTTTAGATCAATTGTAATGAACTTATCGTACTAGTTAAGATGGTATACAGGTACGGAAGTACAACACTGCCGCGATCACTTCCTTGCTTTACTGTGTCTGGAATGTGTACAATGAATGCACATTTTAAAGAAATGCGATGTATTATCATGAATATTAAATGCGTGTGTTCATTCTTCTGGAGTCATCGTAATTGAAAACGTTGCCTGCACAATAACACAATGCCCATTGCTCTTTCATTTCAGGAAATGCCATTTGAACTAAAGTAGATACAATTTCCATATTCACTCTCTCTGAATCATCTTAATGGAAAACGTTTCCTGCACAATTATAAATCACTTACTGCTTCCAAGCTGCTTGTAATTATATAAGCTTTATAAAATTGTTTTGAATTACAATTATAACAAAAAGCAAATAACAAGCAATATTCAAATGTAACATTTTCTAAAATGTTATGTGGTCACCTATAGATAATTATCGTTCAGTTAGGTGAACAATCTTCATCCTTTTAATAAACGTAATGCAGTACAAAAAAGGTACAATCGACGTTCAAAACATAACATTTGGAATTCCGGGAATACACATTATAACACTTTGATGCTCATTGGTATGGCTGTAGTAGTAGACTACTCTATCACATGCTGTATATGTGCGTATACATCTGTTTGGTGCTGATCATTCAATAGTTCAGTAATAATTAGCTAATGTATACAAAAGACACCATAAATATTTAAATAGCTCAAACATTTCTTTTTTTTTTAACGTAATTTAAACGCACGTGAACATTAATATAACCCTCATACGACATATACAACTACTTTAGTGTCCTATTTGAGAGATCAACACTGTTACAAATACATAATCGTTAAAAAAATATTTTCTAACAAGATACATTAATTTTCTACATTATAACCGTCATATTAAAACAAAAGTCAAGGTCGGAGCATCTTGACGTTTATGCAAATATAATACATCGGTTTCGTCAATGAGAAATAGGCGTATTGTATTTGTTATGCTGAAATAGCTTCTCTGTTTAGATATCACTCGTGGAATGAAGCCCGTTTGCACATAGGTGTTCATATTTTCCAGTATCTGAGAGTTCCGAGGCACAAACATTCTTCTTTATTTATTGGCAAAACGCTTCACTATGTGCAAACAGAAGCATTCCGGATATGATAAAGCGTTTGAATGCTTTTATTAGTTCACGTCGATATCAGAAAAGTGGAGTACAGTTTACGCCAATATTTGTACTTTTCAAATGATTGCCAGAAAGGCAATGGCAATATTGAGTATAGGGCTTTGCTATTGTTCGTCGCTTGCTGAAGCATGAACTGGAAAAGATAGATTCTTGTTAATTGAACATAGCACACCACGTACGATTACTTGTTTATAGAACGATACAAACTGAATGACGACAACCGCTGGAGCTGGTAAATGTCACATGAAGTCTTGTAAAATAGTTGATTTGAAATACAAACAACGTATTAGTAGAAAACAAAACCAAAATAAAACATACGTATATTTTTAACTTGAGTAAGTTCTTTAAGTATGAACATTGACATGAGAATCGTATAGCATAACTTAACAAACTTCAATCTCAATATAACATAAACATATGCACATTTGACATGACATGTCACGAGATAACAGCGTTTGTTTGGTGCCCGGTGTAAGTTTCCATTTTTAGTGAAATTATCAAGATATTTATAATTTAGAATGGGGATAATAAATGATGTTTCTATTGTTTATGTTTCTTTTATTTTGATAATACTTAAAAAAAACAAGTTCTAATTGTTTTAAACATATCATTTTATAATTAATGCAAATTATGCAAACGTACACCGTATGTTAAGCTCGAGGGCTGTTTAAAGTGCGGCAGAGCGAACATGAGACTACCGCGAATAGTACAATATGTACATGACTATACGCACAGAGGGGTTTTGCCTAATAGATTATTCAATAAACTGGCTTAGATCGGGTTTCTACGAGATATATCGGTGATGCAGTTAATGTCAAGAGATAAATCCACTGACAATAGTTGTGAAAAAGAAAGTGACACACTCTGGAGTGTTAATAACTGATATAGCTCTACTTCATTTCTGGCGTGTTGCGATACAAATCTTGGTGTTGTCGAGTGATACGGCTTAATATAATATAATCTCTGAATAGAGCTAGCTAGAAAGGCGCCAAGGTAACACTATTTCGTTGAACATGTCATTTGAAGAACAATTTATTTTTTGAATGTGATTGATTCCCGGTGTAAGTTTCCTTTTTTAGTGAAATTATGAAGATATGTATAATTTAGAATGGGAATAATAAAATATGTTTTTATTGTTTATGTTTCTTTTATTTTGATAATACTTAAAGGAACTAGTTCTAATTGTTTTAAATATATCATTTTATATTTAATGCAAATTATGCAAACGTACACAGGATGTTAAGCTCGAGGGCGGTTTAAAGTGCGGCAGAGCGAACATGAGACTACCGTGAATAGTACAATATGTACATGACTATACGTACAGAGGGGTATTGCCTAATAGATTATTCAATACACTGGCTTAGATCGGGTTTCTACGAGATATATCGGTGATGCAGTTAATGTCAAGAGATGAATCCACTGACAATAAGTATGAAAAAGAAAGTGACACACTCTGGAGTGTTAATAACTGATAAAGCTCTACTTCATTACTGGCGTGTTGCGATGCAAATCTTGTTGTTGTCGAGTGATACGGCTTAATATAATATAATCTCGGAATAAAGTTAACTAGAAAGGCGCCAAGGTACATGTAACACTATTTCGTTTAACATGTCATTTGAAGAACAATTTTTTTTAAATGTGAATTTAACAACGTGCTTTAAAATTAATGTATATGTAAATTGTTACCCAATTCGTAAGCATTCAACAGATAATGAGTCCTTCTACCCAAATCATTGATTTCCAAGTTATTTGTTATTGAACATTAATTAACAGGTGACGAATTAAGATAAACAAAAGAAAATACAGGTATGGGAATAAGTTGACCATAATTTGTAACTCGAATTTTCGAATATATTTGGTTAATGAGATCCACTCCTCAAGTTCTATTAAAAATAAATTATGCAGTTTTATTCATACATACATTCATACATACGCAGGTGTTTGCAATAAAACAATGCAATTAAAACGTGCATAAGCTTCAATCAAAGGCAATTCTAGTACTCAGTATTTCATTCTTTTTCTCAGAGAGACAATACAAAAACCAATAACCGCGAGGAAACGTTCCGATAGCAAAGGGGATGTCTAAAGAGGCCAGCGAGGTCTCTGATAGTGCAACCTCGCTGGTCGCAAGCTTCTTATTGGAAAACTGAGTTTGCGTTGTGGTATAAGAGAAAAACACATATGGATTTAAACGGAGTGATAGACTCGTTTTAATAAAGTAGACACGCAAAATATGGATATGTATCAAGATAAATGTTTGAATATGGATGATACTATTTTGGATTACTTGTTTGAACTAGTTGGATAAAAAGTCATTAGGTAACAACATTTGAGAGAAACATAATTACACTGTCATCAACATACAGCGACAATAACATATGTTTTAAAACGATGTACACATTTTGTTAATACAAGTATATTACTTTTTCCTATATGCAACATTAGTATGTTCGTACAATGAGACATTTATTTACAGGATTGTTTTAATTAAACTACCTTTACAAAATGTTAAGATGTATTGTAATTGAACTAGGGTTTATAATACAACAAACAACATGTGTTTCATATACTTTTAACACTTAACCTAAACTGCAGTTGTTTGGTCTGTATTGAGAGGAATACTAATAAATGCATTCCTATCGATACAAACACACTACCGGAGGCATGTCCATGATACAATCGTATTGAAACGCACTACTAAATAAATAGCGTCGTCGATTCTCTAAAGTTCACTTTATAAATAGCATGTTGGCGCAATGTCTGGTAGTATTAAGCGGCACTTATTATGGTAATAGCATCAGAAGTCCTTATTTCTGTTTGTTAAAGACCACAGCAGTTGCCTTTTTGAAAGCACTATCGCGAGCTAGTCCGTGGTCAAGTAGAAATAGGCTGGAACCAGCACTGATGATCGAGGTTCGATTCCTCGCTCAACCCTAAACTAATAGTTTGTATTTCGCTTATCTAAAAGACATAACAATGACGTGTACTGTTCTAGTTAGGCTGGCTCGTCCCTTGAACTTTTTTGTCAAATTAAGCTTTGTATTGCACAATTTTAATAAATACATGTAAATAATCTATCAGGACGTTAATACACGATATCGATCATTTACATTTAAGCTAATATTATGTTTCGTAATTCTTTTAGTAGAGGCATTGTGCGTTAAGCGTAAAGCGTACCGCCGTTAACAATTAAGCATATGACCTAAAGCGGTTTTCAACAAAAAATGAAATAAAAATAAATAAAGCTATCAACAATATTTAAAGGTAATTCATAAACAATTGCAATATCAAAAATTATTTAAATAATGAAAGTTACAAACAAATGTAAAATTGGAACGAAGTTATAAAAATTGAAAGAACATGTTAACCTTAACACCGCTTTAAACAAATGTTGCTTTATGATTGTATTTACATGTTTTACAGTTTACACTGGAATGGCTATGATTTGTGCTCTCTGCTGTGTTGGTCTTGTTAAGTTAACTGTTCTAGCTGCACAGGGTTTAGATTTTACATTCTGTAATATTACTTACTTATCTCGGGGACAAATGGTTCCAATTTTTCTATTCGATGATTTCGAGATAGGTATGACTATAAGGAAATAGAAACACAATCATTTAATGAAACAAAGTACAGATCATTCAAAACAATATACACAATGATGTTGATATCCTATACATGTGCTAAAATAAATATTTATTTAACGAAATTCCAAACCCATTACTAGTATATTGAATTACATGTTATAGCCTCGAATCCTTTTTTAAAATGGTGTCTTATGTTTACTGTATTGTTGTCCTTCAGTGTGTCAATACTCTACCTATAACATACACAAAGTTAAGCAGCGTTCTATAAGAGCGAGGTTGAATGCTTGTGCGTAAAGTATCGTCTCAGGGATCAAACGTTCCCCTTAAACTTAATTTTCGTTTAAAAGAGGTATTATGTAATCGAAAATCCAGTCTAGGAGGACAGTTTCGTCACAGATTAGCCTGTGCTACACAGGCTAATCTGTGACGAAACTTTACGCGCATGCGTGATAACCTGTTTTCTTAGAGCGGGCTCATTTTTATTTTTACCGCGTAATCTTAAAAACCCTTTGCATATTTCTCCATATTTGTTGTTCGTTAGTTCACTCAAAAGTCACAAAACAACACGTCCGGAATTGGTCCGTATTTAAGTATTCTTGTAGAAACATAAATTTTACACAGCAAGTGGTGTTATCAAACGGTTTGCGCTCAAATGCCGCAATTAAGTTTACAATAACTTTGAAATTTATGTTTAAATTGATCACTTTTATAATGATAAAATTGTCGTAAAAACATCAAGTCGATTAGCTTGCTGATATATAGTACTTGGGCATAGCAATCTTTTAATTGCATTATAACTGTGGTCCTTATATTACATAATGATAAACACATTCTCCTTATTGCTGTTTTGCTTAATGTTACCGTATATTCCTCGTCAGGTATCTTCAACTATAGGGTTGCGCAGTTGCATGGTTAATGATAGTACACACATTAACACATTCATTATAGGTAATACACCGTTCATCTAACGGCATTATACATTGTAACCCGTTTATTAGCAATGACCACGTATATTTTACTCCAGACAATGATATCATGAAATCGGATGATGGAATTCCATATTGAGACAGGATCAAACGCTATATTTAAATGTTTTGTTTATTCTTATGAAATATTAAGATACAGGGGATGTAATCTATGACCAGACGAAAAACCAGAATTTGTTTAGAAATGTATTTTCATTTTATCGTTGTGAAATTTAAGATATTCTCTGATCTCTTGTGTTTACATAAAATATATTGCAACATGCTCTTCTTTGAGAACAATTTGTAATGTGTAGTAATTATTCATGTTTTGGCATAATGGTTTGAACAAATCAGTTCGTTCAGTTTGATCAGTCATGTCCGCTTTATTACAGAGTGTGCCATTATTTCTCCAGAAAAACGTTGTTCTATGTCCCATTAAAGCCCCATCGTGTGTGATGAAGGGACATTCTTCTTGTAATGTTCGAAGTGAGTTATAGTCAATAAATACATCAGTATGACAGACCAGGGACATTATCAACAATTATGCAATAAAAACTCTCGGTAGTTCTGGTTTATTTATAATACGACATGATCAGAACTTATGTTTCGTGCCAACATTACTATACCTGTCGAAAATGCTGATTAATATGTCGAACGAATCCACACACATAAATTGAATTTGCGAAAACAAAATAACTTGGGTTATCGGCGTTTTGCACACAATTATCTAATTGACACGTTTATCTTTCGCAGATGTAAGTACGTCGGTTGTTGCCTCAGTCTTAAGTAATGTAAATAAATATATATGTTATGCATTGAGATCCACTATTTTTTTACAATTTCACACTCAATTACACGCCGATGTTCGTGTAGATAAGGAAATATTAAATGTGCGATACATCAGCATATGTATGTGGTATGATAAAATAATAATATAGCACTATTTTTGGAGACGTATGATACTATTGATATTTGGAAGTATTTTTCTAAATATCATATCATGACACGTGATCACCAGGAAATATTGCAATCGATTGCGATCGATTAATTTATTGTAAATTAGAAATTTATGTTGCATGCATATATGCTTTTTGCAAACACTTACTAAAGATGACCTCACCGCTTTGCACTCATCGTATTCATCTGACCTTTTATTGTGACACGTTTGCTATTTTCTATAATGTAGGCGTTAGGTGTTTATTCAAATATTTTTTCAATAATGTATATTCACATATAAATGTAATGTATACTGAATCAATTCACATGAGTCTTTCATTCATATTTTTCTATTTTTAGACGAATGTCTCTTGCCGATGTCAATATGTTCAAATCCGAAGACATGACAGCCAACGTAACAGAAGGTTATACAGGTGACGTCACTCAGAACTCGGTGGTTACGTTTGGCGGTTGGTTTACGTCAATGCACGGCTACACCAGTCTTATCGTTTGCCTGTTTGGCATTCCTACGAACATCATCAACATTACCGTGCTTTCTCGTAAAGATATGCGAAATCCTACGAACGCCCTGCTGTGTTGGCTGGCAGTTGCGGATTTGTTGACAATGGTACCGTATGTGCCGTTCGTGATACATTTCTATTGTGCCTTCGATCCATACGACACCTCGCCCGAGAAATTCACATTTCCTTGGGTGATGTATATGTTGTTTCTCATTAATTTTGTAGCCACTACCCATACTATATCTAACTGGTTAGGCGTCTCCTTAGCGGTCTTTCGATATGTGCAGCTTCGGTCAACCCAGAAAGGTACCGTAGCCAAACAGCGGTTGTATAGAACAATTCAAAAGGTTATTGCAATAGTGTATATTGGATCAGCATTAATTCTTATACCTAATTATATGACAAACAAGATCGTCAAAGGAAGAGATCAAAATAACAACACTTTATACCAAATGGACGATATTAAACTTGGCACGAATGCCACACGTTCGATAGTGCTGATGAATGTTCTAACATATTCAATAGTCACGAAACTTATACCATGCATACTTATGACTGTGTTCAGTGGTAGTTTGTTGATAAGCTTAAATGTGCGTGGAAGGGAAAGACGACGAAGATTATCTGTGACGTCTACGAATTTCAGGAGAGAAACTCGACAGGCCAAAACGACACGAATGTTATTGGTTGTGATTATACTGTTTCTACTGACAGAGTTTCCACACGGAATGCTGATCCTAATCAGCGCCACTGTGTCTGACTTTTACTACACAGTATACTTACCCCTCGGGGACCTCATGGATATTATTACCCTTATCAACAACGCCATAAACTTCCTGCTTTACTGCATCATGAGCACGCATTTCCGCACCAAATTTCTGCAAATGTATTTCAATAAAAAAACATCGTTTAAAGATATGGAACGAACACAGCAAACTACGTCTCTTAATAGAACGACAATTACATCTGTATAAACGCGAACTGCTTACACAAGCATGTTTAATATGATGTTTACGAAGGTTTCTGATATTACTGAGTGATGGGGCGATGGGCGACAAACAACTCGCAAAGCGATATATATGTATGTAAATAAAGATTTTTTCACATATGTTTTGACTGTTATCATAGAATAACTTCAGTGTGATATATTATCATTACTCCTCTTATTGTTATGTTGTTATCGCTTCAAGATGATGCGTATGATGATATATAGGATTTGTATACGTTGCATGATGTTAATAAAGATTACTTTTTTCAAAGTGAGTGTCTTCTGTAAGTCCAACTGGCATTACTGATTAATGTTTACAATGCATTTAGTCGTCAAAAATAACTGCGAAAATATGTCATTGTCTTAATTATTCTTGACAAATTGCACGCTCTGTGCTACCTAGAGTATGATTGCATTAGGTCTGGTATATTTTTCGTTAAAGAGACTAAGCAAACCTGACTGCATTAAATGTTTTTCCTATGCAAGTGTAAGACCCACAAATTCCGCTTACCATTAGATAAACGCGTGATGCATTTGACATCTCTATGTTAAGACAGTCCCATCGATATCGCACCATTATAACAGTAGTGTTATTTCGTAACATATGTATGCAGCATGTGTATACATCAAATTACGCCCACAAAGCAATACATACATTTACCGCATTGTCCGGACTTAGCCAAGTAAAATCCTACTTGTAACATCCATATCAGCACTGAGAAAATTCCCTTGCGCATAAGATATTATTAACATTGATTCATGTTTATGCAGTATACGGATTAAGTATATTCGCATCTGTAGAAAGGTATAGTACACGTGTAAAATGATCATCAGTTCAAATGGTGGATGACTTGTCTTTAGCATTAAAACTCACACACATTTGTATAAAACGTTGAATTTATTACCTATAAATGTTTGTTAGTTGTAAAATAATACGAGTGTGAATAATCAAAATGAACTTAAACGTATAACAGTACGTCGGTAGTCTTCCTCTACCCTCCAAACAGTACGTCGGTAGTCTTCCTCTTCCCTCCAAACAGTACGTCGGTAGTCTTCCTCTATCCTCCAAACAGTACGTCGGTAGTCTTCCTCTACCCTCAAAACAGTAAGTCGGTAGTCTTCCTCTACCATCCAAACAGTACGTCGGTAGGCTTCCTCTACCCTCCAAACAGTACGTCGGTAGTCTTCCTCTACCCTCCAAACAGTACGTCGGTAGTCTTCCTCTACCTTCTAAACAGTACGTCGGTAGTCTTCCTCTACCCTCAAAACAGTCCGTCGGTAGTCTTCCTCTACCCTCCAAACAGTACGTCGGTAGTTTCCCTCTACCCTCCAAACAGTCCGTCGGTAGTCTTCCTCTACCCCCCAAACAGTACGTCGGTAGTCTCCCTCTACCCTTTAAAAGTACGTCGGTAGTCTTCCTCTACCCTCCAAACAGTACGTCGGTAGTCTCCCTCTACCTTCCAAACAGTACGTCGGTAGTCTTCCTCTACCCTCCAAACAGTACGTCGGTACTCTCCCTCTACACTCCAAACGGTACGTCGGTAGTCTTCCTCTAAAAATAAGACGTATTTGCTATATTGGAAGAAATTAAAACACACACTCATTATAACTATACAACAAACAAAACATAAATTGAAAAAGAAAGTTAAACCTTATAAGAGTATAAAATAAAAGTAATTATACTAGTAATAATAATAATAATAAAGTAATAATACATTATCATTTATTTAATATAATTAGTATAATGACCTGTGTGGTGGAAACGGGATATGCGTAAATGGGAAATTATTATCAAGTTCAATAAGATGATGAAATAATTGTTCCACAAGGGATTATTGGATGTCATGTAGACTTATGTTTATAGTGTTGAACATTAAATTATCGTCTGTCCGCTAATACGTATAGAATCTTGTAAAGCATGGTATGCATAGCGCACACCTACAGTAAATACCGTCACAATATGACCTGCATTTAAATCGCCATTCGTCACATTTCATACTAAAGCAATGTCTCATACAATATACTTATATACTGTTTTACTCCCCTCGGTAAGCACGATAGATACGAAGCCTATTTTATTGCGAAACATCATGAATATAATTTCCGTGAATCAAATACTATATTACTAAAGTCGCGGCATTCCGACAGTCTGAAAATATGTTAAACACATATATTATACTATAATTACATTGACGTAATAGAAAAAGATTACCGTAGTCAGTTTAGTGTTTGTAAGTATTAGTAAACCTTCGTTAAACAAATAAAAGAATAATGCAACGTTACAATATGTATCAGTCGAAAAATTATTGTTATCAGCGGAAGGATAGGATTCCTCTCCTGTTTACCTGCCTGTAGTTACTTTATACCTATTTGTTTAGATCGGCCGATGTTTGTTGACCTTATTAAGGCGCTTTCGATATCGTTTCCAGTATTCTTTGTCTTACTGGAAAGTCTTCAGAAATGCTACCGATTGTGGACGTAACACGGGACCTCCTTATCGCTAAGCGGTTACCATATCGAATAATCAACTGCTATTTTCAATTGGCTTTATTATGAGCATGCTGACAATTTTGTCTCTCCTGATAATGTTTATGTAGTTTTTTTACTTCTATATGACATTACTTTAATGTTAAATACTTTTGTGTATCCATAAATATACCATATTTGCATTATAAAATCAGACAATTCTCAAACCAATCCAAAAAAAGACCTTAATAAATGTAATCACGATTAAGTAAGCCTTACGTGATTAACCACCATTAAACAGTTCTGTATAATACATGTGCAGGCTATTTTGGATTGCTTAAGGTCATTATGAATTATGTTTTGATATCATAATAAAAAAAATCCAAATTTAAGGAACTTATTTTATAAGCGAATACTTTACTACCTTTTCATATTGAAAGCAATAACAAAAACTTAGTCATGATAAAAACGATGCGGTGTTTGGTTCAATGCTTTATTATTTTTACTAACACAATGTCATTATCAAACTTCACGGCTATTCAGATATGAACTGTAGTATTTCATAATTTTATACGCATCAATGCATTACTTATGTTAAGATCAGCAAGAAAAATCTTGTTTTATTTCCTTGAATAAAATAGCATAAGACGTGTACATATTTACTTAGACAGGAATACAATATGTCCGAACCTTTTATTATATGCACTGTCCTGAACGCATAGCCAAATGCATGTTTTCTTTTCAGTTGTTAGTATACGTAAAATATAATTTTGCAGAAATAAATATTATATTCAAGCTTAAAAAGTCGGAAGTGTCACAGAGAAACGCATTTCTGTTAACATGAAAATTGCAATCATAATATTAACTCACGGGCAAGTTTCGTATTTTCTGTTAGTTTGTCATCATGTATGATGCTTTTGAAGATGCCAACTAAAGTTTTCAAGGGGTTTCTTGTGTGCCTTAAGTTTTATTTTGTTGAAATATACGTGATAATAGTATTTTTCTGCAGTTAATTGTTACACGTCGGAAAAAAATGCGCCTTATTACAAGTTATTACAAATAAGCTTTTCTGAAGTCGACAATATATACTGTAAAATCTATAATTACTTCAAAC
>VMBQ01015421.1:0-12736 GCA_007657795.1 Dreissena rostriformis | reverse complement strand
GCCATATATTTGACCTTTGACCTTGAAGGATGACCTTGGCCTTTCACCTCTCAAAATGTGCAGCTCAATGAGATACACATTCATGCCAAATATGAAGTTTCTATCTTCAATATTGCAAAAGTTATGACCAAGGTTAAAGGTTTTGGACAGATACACACAATGACACACATAATGACAGACAGGTCAAAAACAATATACCCCCGATCATTCGATCCGGGGCATAAACATGCACTAAATCATGCATAATAAAATAGATTTACAGCGGAGATGAAGAGGTACGGTCACTCAACATGATCTAAGCTTAATTGTGTGCATACATCCAGATATCATGGCACAAAACTGAAGTCAAGATACAGTAACAACAACAAATACAAAAGTGGAATTTGCAGTAAACGGATGGAACGTTCTTAAACAGCTGTCTTTTGTTTGTATGATTTTCAGTGAAATTAACAAGTTCACATGCAACTTAAATCATGGCTGCTTAAAAGTCAATCCATGAGTTGTACAGAAACAGGTAAGTTAAGTTTAAATCATAATATAGCCAAATGTTAGATACTTTAGTGTTCCTATATGCAGGGCATATCAATATGTGCTCATCGATTCTCACATTAAAAGACAAGTGACTTTAAATTGTAAACCTTTACGATATTAATGAGAAATTATTTCACTCCGTGTATATTTCGAAGTTCGCAAATTAGCCTATGCAGTCCGCACAGGGTAATCAGGGACGACACTTTCCGCCTGAAATAGATTTTCGTTTAGAAGAACTCATTACCCTTGCACATGCAGAAGTCTCTTCAGATAATTTCAGATATCTAATTATCAATCATGGCTCAGCATGTTGGTCTTCAACTGCGCCAGTACTCAGGTGAGCGCTTTGGGCCTTCAAAGCCCTGTTGTTTAGTGTTAGGGGTATTAATATGCAATGGGCTTTTCATGCGGAGTAAATAATTTATATTTTCTTCGACAGTTCATCATTTGTTATGCTCCGACAAAAACATGCATCGTTGATTCCATTTGTGTATATTTGTTGTTTGAAGACTTACATATGTCTGAATATGTCTTACACCTCGATTACTTGATGTAAATAAATTCATATCTATATAGAATTTGATCTTTATTTTAATCATAAAAAATGAACACTTTGCTGATAATAAGTTGTTTAAACTATCGAAATGGCGGATTTGCAAAAACGAGATAAAACAGTCACGAAATAACAATATTTTCGATACAACATTAATTTTATTTCTACAAGTATGACACGCCATATAAATATATAACATACTATGGCTGTTCATAAATGAAGGTAACTAACAAAACAAAAATGTGTATATATGCACACTATGATTATATGGTATCTATTTCTTGAAATTGTGGAAGATCTGACCACACGCCTCGCAGCAAGGCTCGATGCAGCACGAGAGGAACGTGCGGGTCATCTTCGAGAAAACGGCGCAGTTCATCTCGCACATCTTCAACATCGGGGTGATGAACCAGACATGGTAGAAGGCGACTGAGGCGAACTCACACCCCCACTCAGCGGCGATGCAGATACCACACAACAGCGTAGAAATCTTGTAACAGAGTCCGAGCCAGCACGAGAAGCACGTGTACGCGAGCTTCCAGACGCAGTCGATAGAGTGCGCTCCTTCCGGTTCTGCGAGGACGTCTTCGAATTGAACCTATAAATAAGGTAAGGATGATTGTAATTTAACATAAAATTATTATTGAACGTATTATTCAAACCTAATTAAGTAAAAAAA
Source organism: Dreissena rostriformis (assembly GCA_007657795.1). Classification (NCBI taxonomy): domain Eukaryota; kingdom Metazoa; phylum Mollusca; class Bivalvia; order Myida; family Dreissenidae; genus Dreissena; species Dreissena rostriformis. The sequence goes on along the minus strand of VMBQ01015421.1, from coordinate 10,973 downwards.
AAAAACATCCGTGAACTAAAGTACCCTAATATCCGTTAAAAAAAAATACAACGCGGCATGTGTTATCGTTTACTTAATATACACTGAAGTTTATTTCAGTAATGTAGTAATAAAAAATACGCATTTTCACAAAATTTATAAAAGAAATATATATGCCTCGCTCAGTGAAAAGAGGGTTTAATGCCTTAACTGGATTTTCGTCAAGAAGAATCTTCCTATAAACGAACAATGCAATTAAAGCGGAGAGTGTCGTCACTGATTAGCCTGTTCGGACTGCACAGGCTAGTCCGGGACGACACTTTACGCACATGCATTAATCCCCCTTTTCATAGAGCGATGCTCATATAGAATCATATCACAAACCTTGAGGTGATCGTTCAAGTTGTTGGGGTCTCGGTTCATAAGATCAACTTTGTCGGCCATTGTAGAAAATAAGAACACTGAATGTGAAAACGTAACTTCGACGAGATTTGAGGTCACAGTGACTTGAATATTGCAAGTAGGGATTTATACCCACCGCCAGAATACTGTCAGCTGATGCTTTACAAGAATGTGAATAAATGTTCACAGTGTGTGATAAACACCAGCATCAGTATGGGAGTCTTGAATTAAGGATTAATCACGACATCAGAAAGAGATTATCAACGTGTCACAACATAAGACAGAGATAATCAGCGCATTAAATGGTGATTACAGCTTGCGCTGATTGCCACAATCTGTGCCGTAGACATGCATTCACTGATCTTCATCTTGTTGTTTGACAAAGATGTTACCGTTGACATAATATCTTAATCCATTTAATAAACTAACTTTATCAGCTTATTTAATAGATCCAATATATTTGATTTGTAATAACTAAATAAAAAATCTTTATAATGCAGACCTAACTTTTTTCATTGATTACGGTAGTTAATGTAACAATTGCATGAACATTTTGTATGAGGAACATCGCAGCTAAATATCAAGTTTGTAGAATAACGCGAATCTGTGATACATTGTGTATCGAGAATTGACCATGCAATTTTTGTAGTGCATACTTTAAATATGTTTATACTTTATGTAATCTATTATCAAACATGATACAAACGTTTCCTAAGGCCTTTTCTACTGTATTTTTTTTCATTTGATTCCTAAATCGTGACTTCGATCCTTTAGGCGTTTTTTTTTTCAGAGTCTTAAATAATGCACTACGCTGATCTGAAAAGTGAACTACATTATGCTGGCTCGTCTCTAAATATTTGTATATCCATCACGAAATATAGTTGATTTTTTAATTTTTTTTTCACCGTGCCTCAGGAAGTTGAAACTTTAATAAAATCGAAGTGTCTTCTCTGATTAGCCTGTGCGGACTGCACATGTATTAAGCCCTGTTTACCAAGAACGATGCTCAAATTAAAAAAACCTCTGCATCAGAGCAAGCTTCCTTTACCATAAAACGGATAAGGGTGGGATGGGGGGGTAAAAACAGTTTCTATAATAATATTTTCATTCATTTCCAAATATAGAAAACCTAGTCAAACTCGTATTTCTGTAACACGAATAATTTCATATATATAATTGGAGCTTGTTGGAGATCTCTCAATCTCTTTCGGTACATATTGTCGAGTTGCACTTTGTTGATATGATTTGTTGTATAGCTTAATGTCAATGTAGGATATTTAATAATAATCTAATTTTTGCAACGCTGTAACACAATTTACGACAGCTGTTGCACACAAATATTGTCATTGGTCCAGGTAAAAAGGGTCATATTGCCAGTTAACATGGAATTATAATTTTGAAAAAAAAATGATATAGTTATGTTAAGTATGCAGTAAAATGTTTAATTATGTCCCGTGTTTACAAACGCACAATTACGAAGTTATTTCAATAATAATAAAGTGTTCTTTCTGGAAACAGATTGAGGGGAATTTAGTGATAGGAGTAAAATCGTCATGCATTGAATGTATATGAAGTACCGCTATACGGATACGCAATATCGATGACTCGACTTCAGTGTCATTATATTTTCATTGAAGAAGACACTTTTGTGTAGGCATGTGTCTGCATAACACTGATGGCGTGTATCGAAAACATACGTTTGGCATTGTGATATTGTTTTCCTAACGAGTTCACCAATATAACATTGTTGCTAGCTAGAACATTTCTGCTTGAAAAGAGGGATTTATATGCATTATTGTAATACATGTATATATTTAATAGATGTATATACTAAGGAGAAATACCGTCGATATTCCATTTGAACTAAACGTGTTGTCAATCTTGCATGGATTATTTATACTGTTTTATCACATGCCATACCCTGTTTCCCATGTAATATAACCATTACATATATTTTTATATTACACATGTGTAATATACTTTTTAAGCGTTTTCATTGGCTTAGTTTTCGTTTATTGACCAATCGCATTTTGTTATTTTGCTGAAATGACGTTGCAACGTCAAATGACGTCACGAAATGTAGACAACATTCTGGATTTATCATTATGTTTGCGTAAATATTTATTTAATTTGCTCATTGAAAAGCCATGTGACAAAAAAGATCTGACACTCGTTGTCATATCATACCATATTTTATTAAACTCGTCCAGGAAATTCGTTAGTAAGCTCGCCAAAGGCTCGCTTACTTACACAATTCCTGAACTCGCTTAATAAAATATGGTATGATATAACAGCTCATGTCAGATCCTATATATCTGACATAGACTAAAACTTAAATTGAACTAATAAAGTTCGTTGTTCATTCAACCGCATAAATGTCTACTTGGCGGCGGTATTTGAATGTATTCAATAATGTATTGATCACAATTTTCAATAGACGATCAATTGAACGCACGTCACGCTATGCTATTTCGTATACATGTACTAGAAAACTATTGTTTAAGACCCAATATGAAGACATAAACATGCACAGGAGTATGAAATTCATGCGACTACGCATACAGGAGTGACTGATATTTAATTTGCCGAGGAGTCGTCTGTAAAGGTATAATTCATATGTGTTGCATTGTTGTTGCATTTTGTTAAATTATGTGAATATGAATATTTTTAATATGTCATCAATACGTAACCTAGTAAGAAATGAGTGTATTGAACACAATCCTTTACTCAATCAACACTCTTTGTTTAATGATCGTGTATTCTAATTAAAACTCGTTAGAAAAGTTTAAAATAAATNACACACACACACACACACACACACACACACACACACACACACACACACACACACACACACCCCTTAGAACACATACTAGTTTAATATGAATATGTCTGTATTGGTATGCTCTCCATACATTTTCAAATAAGAATGTTTTCCTTCTAGAAATGGCGCATCATATCAGAGAAAATATGGCATCTGTCTCCATCCACTTTTTTAAAGTCCTGGATGTTGCCGGAGCTTCCGAATACGTCCGACATACCAGGCAACATAGCGCGCTTGTTTGCGATGTTCTTGCCAGTCTCACAAACGTCATAGAGGGATGTAATGTTGCTATTTATACTTTCGGAAGCATGTCTGAAGGAACTACTACACCGGGAATGAATTCTGACACGGATACCATGATGTGTTTTCGAAAATACCCGGTGTTTGAAACGAGCGCTGATGTAAGGTTTGAAGATAGGAACAAAAGGAACAGAACGGAACACGGCGATGTCGATCATAAATATCTCTTAATGCTTAGTGACGAAGAAACGCCGATAGGTTTCTGTAAATTGGAATGCATGCCCGGAATGGACATAGAACCGATAGCCCCGGACTACTTTGTTAATATGTGCATGGACATTAACGGACGATTTGTTATAACAAACAGTTGTTTGGTAGAAACTATAGAACAGGATGAAAGGAACGGACCTGCTGCTACAATCTTAAAACGACCTGGTTTTACTGCTCTGGACTATATTCCTTCTTTCCGATGCGCAAAGTGGCCATCAATTGCAGAGGAATTTGTGACAAGGAAGCGAAAGTATGGGTTTCCAAGTACAGACATGACCAGAGATATTGGTTCATTCGGGATATTTGTTGTGCCCACAGGACATTCTGAAACACCAGAAAAGAATCTTCAATGGCGATTGTCGTTTTCCCTACAGGAACGCAAAATCATGCTGAATTTGAATCCAACACAGTTTAAATGTTACATTCTCTTAAAAATGGCGAAGGAAGACTTTGTCAAACCTGAAGTTCCAGGCAAGTCGCTCACCTCATACCAATGCAAAACAAGCTTGTTTTGGTCAATTGAGAAAACTCATCCATCTATATGGGTGGAAAGCAATTTAGTTGCATGCTTTGTGAAATGCTTGCATTTGCTTAAGTTCTGGATTCGAAATGGATTTGTCCCGAACTTTTTCATGCCACATGTCAACATTTGGAAAGGAAGCAAAGAAAGGTGCAAAATGGTAACATGTATTATCGATAACATTCTTAAAGACCCCGTAGAATGCTTACGTTCATTGAAATGTGACAGAGCTGGGAGCTTGCTTCGAGGTTCGTTGGAACCTTGCGTCGCAGATGGTCAAGGAATGCGAGATAATGCGAAAGAAAGCGAAACTTATTTTGAAACAACTAAACGGACACTGCATTTGGCTGTTCAAAGGCTACACAATTCGTTTATCTGTGAAACAGCCTACCGTTGGATTGGTCTTCTACAACACGTCAGTGCGGGTGACGATCTTGATTCTTGTATCACATACCATAGAGAACTTATCGGTCTATTGACAAATACGACTAAGATGAGCGAAGCGACATCGCAGCCTTTACATTACGTTCAGCAAGCCAGTGAATATGTTCTGCCATTCCTATTCACAAGTTATGGCTCGCAGCTTGCATCTAAATCGTTGTTGCAGCCTAATGCCGACACACACGAACAGGCGATGACGCATTTACAAACTGGCCAACACTCAGGTTATTTGGAAAATATGTAGCTGAAGTTACAAATACAATTATAATATCATATAAATACCATTAAGTCTCCGAATTATTTTTGCATGTTTCACATCAATACAACTTTGAATTTAATTTGATTTATTTTATCTCTTCAATTTTTCCAGTACATATGTATTACCGGAACAACCAATTTGTAATTGCTTTGTTAAGTTGGCAGTTTTCGTTTTGCAATTGTATTTCAATATTTCATATAAATCCCTCTATTTTCAGACGCACTTTCTGGATCAATAAAACTAGCTGTTGTGCTTTATGCTATGGACAAGTATGAAGACTGTTTGAAGTTACTCATTGACACGGAAAAAAAGATTGCTCCAGACCTTATAACTATCGGTATGTGTGGCAGAATGAGGGACGATTTCACGCACACAGTATTGATCAATGAGAGACTCGTGAACAAAATTATTGACAACAAAATGACGTCATCAAATGTGTTACGCAACAATGCGTGCGCATGCGTTATATTTCTGCGATCAGAACTGTCTCTTATTCCAAAAGAACTCCAATACGAGTTGTTCCGTTCCATTTGTTCTGAGGTAAGATTATTGCTTGTTAGGTTTTCTATATAAATCCTTTGCATTTGTGAATTTGTATGAAGGTTTTTTAATAAACTTGAATAAAAAGCAATAAAATTAAAAACATAATATGTATGTACACATAAACTGATCTGGTTGTAGGTTTGATAACAATACCGATATTTATATATTTTAATACAATTCTCTTTATATGCAAATTGACTATATATTATCAACGTTACAGACTGAATTCGACAAGGATTTGAATTTTTGGTTCGATTTTGTTGCGGTCGACTCTAAAGTTCTTTTGTACTACATGCTTTACCTTGTCTACAAGAAGTTAGGACACAGACGTGAAAGGAACGACGCATTTTTGTTCATGAACATTTTGTTGCAGATGGACTACAACCTTTGTCATGTTGAGACTGGCTTTAATTTAGTAGGAACAATTCTAAGAGATATGGGTGACTTGGAGTCAGCAATGTCATTATTCCAAGATTCATGGATAAGAAGGCCCGACCATAATGCAACTTATTACGTGTTACCTGCACTACAGGACTGAATCAGAGGAGGGTTTCAAAATAGAACATGAGTCATTGGAATTGAAAGAACATACGGAGAATGAGATTGACGATGTTGAAAATGAAGCTGAAAACGAAGACACGATAATTACACGTATATGTGAGGCGAAGATGTGGTGTGAACATGCCCATTTATGTATTTTGTATGACCATGTGAAATGTTCAAACTAGCATAAGTAAATTCTAAATATGTAAATTAAATCGTAAGTTTCGTGAGAACAGGGAGGGAAACCTACCTGTCCGGTATTGTGACCACCAACCAAACTCACGTGCTTTCGGGAACGGGGTTTGAACCCAGTCCCTTAGGCGAGAAGCGCGTGTACCAACCAACAAGCCCACTGGATTACCACTCCGGATTATGGCTGTGTAAAGACACAGCTATACATATCCGGTATGTGGACCACCAACTAAGCTCACATGCCCCAAAACAAATAGATAATGTTTTTTTCAGGTGCTTTAAAAAAAAAATAAAAAAAAAAAATCCACGAATCTCATCATTCAAACAAACAACATATTTAGCCGTATTCGCTGTATCATGTTGTGAATTAAACTGGATCTACATGCACAATATTGATTACGGTACTAGTATTTGCAAAAGGAAATTTACCATCTCATTTAAGGTCTGTTAAAAGTTCAGAAAACGAATCTTACTTAGACAATCAAAACGATGTGTTTATTGCGCAGTTACAAGTCACAATTTTAAAATCCAATTAGTGAACTGTATTTGCGCAACAAACAATGGGGTTAACGTAAACGATGCATGGACTAGAATCCAGAGTTATTGCGCTATGTTTGTAGAAGCAAATATGCAATAATGGGCGTTATTGAGACTAGAGACTTAATTTTTAACAATGTCATGATCACTCTTACACAGTTTGTCTGTGACAACAAGGTCATTATTGATGTTAATTTCCAAGATGGTCGCACCAGAAACACCAGAGTTATTTCCCCTTTTGAAAGAATGCAATATTGGACTTTCGTGTCATCACCAAAACTTCCTTTTGTTTTACAGCCATAATATTTCAATTACAGCTATATTTAAACAATGATGGACCAGTAACACTGAAGCGATTGCCCAACGTTTCTGAATTAAATACAACATGGAAATCTTTGGGGACCGACACTTCATTTTTATCCAATCTTGACCGATGCGCTGTTCATTAACCATAAAAATTACAGCTGCAATATAATGTTGGAAAAACACGAACCAAACCCTAAAGATTGTTCATATATGGCTCAGTTGCATGCTACGTTGCCTGCATTTACAATATTCTAAAGAATTCTACTATCCGTTGTTATGTCCCCTAAAAAGCAACATACATCGCTAGTTCCATTTTTTTGTATATATATATTTGTTATTTGAAGTACATACACATGTATAAACATGTCCTACACATTGATTGTTTAATGTAAATCAATTCGTACTTATGTAGAACTTGATCTTTACCTCAACTTAATCATGAAAATACACTATGTTGACTTTTAGTTGGTTAAACATTCGCAGTGAAGTATTTTCAAACACGAGACAAAACAGTCACGAAACAACAGTATTTGCGACACAATATCAAATTTATTCTATAAATATGATATAATTATTTAATAGAAATATAATACAAAGTATGGATGTTAATAATATAACGTAACAAACACATTATTTTGTTGATATTAACAATATGTTAATACAGTGTCTATTTCTTGAAATTGTGGAAGATCTGACCACACGACTCGCAGCAAGGCTCGATGCAGCACGAGAGGAACGTGCGGGTCATCTTCGAGAAAACGGCGCAGTCAATCTCACACATCTTCAGCATCGGGGTGATGAACCAGACATGGTAGAATGCAACTGAGGCAAACTCACACCCCTACTCAGCGGCGATGCAGATGCCACACAACAGCGTAGAAATCTTGTAACAGAGTCCGAGCCAGCACGAGAAGCACGTGTGCGCGAGCTTCCAGGCGCAGTCGACAGAGTGCGCTCCTTCCGGTTCTGCGAGGACGTCTTCGAATTGAACCTATAAGGCAAAGATGTATGTTAATTAATATTAAATTATTATTGAAATGTAGTATTCATCTTATTTAAGTAAAAACTTCCTTGAAGAGAAATAACGTGATATACAGTAAATAATATAAAAAAACGCGACATGTGTCTTCATTTTTACTAAATATCCACTAAAGTTAATTTCAGTAACGTAATTGTAAATGAAAAATGCCCATTTTAACCGAATTTATAAAACATATGAGACACACTCTATGAAAAAAGGTGTTATAATGCATGTGCGTAAAGTGTCGTCCCAGATTAGCCTGTGCTGTCTGCATAGGCTTATTAGAGACGACACTTTCCGCTTTTATTATATTTTTCGCTTTAAGAAAGTATCATCTTAGCAAAAATCCAGTTAAGGCGGAAAGTTTTGTCTCTTATTACATTAATTGGCAATCAAACAGTTAACACTGATTAGTCCCTGAACGGTCAACAGATGTACCACTTTTATCTCAAAGTGGTTGCTTAATAAAAGATTTGGACATCAAAATACACGAAAATCAGCGGTCACTGGTCGCGTAAGACAAAAGTCGCTTAATACGATATCAAAATAGAGTGAAAATGTTCGGGGGGAATTTTAAATGGTCGCATAAGACAAAAGTCGCTTAATTCAAGTGGTCGTGACCACAAGATTGACTGTAGCTTGTGCGGACTGCACAGGTTTATCTGGAACGACACTTAAAGCACACGCATTAACCCTCTTTTCACAATCATTTAAAATCATATCACAAACCTTGAGGTGGTCGTTCAAGTGATTGGATCGCGGTTCATGAGATCAACTTTGTGAAATCTTTACTTCGACGAGATTTGAGGTCACAATGACTTGAATATTGGACGTTGGTATTTATACCCACCACCAAGACACTGCAAGCTGATACTTTACAAGAGTGTGAATAAATGTTCACAGTGTGTGATAAACACCAGATTCAGTATGGGAGTCATGTATTAAGGATTAATCACTACATCAGACAGAGAAAATCAGCGCGTTAAATGGTGATGACAGCTTGCGCTGATTGCCAGAATCTGTCATGAAGAATTGCATTCACTGATTTTCATCTTGTTGTTTGACAAAGATGTTTAGTTTGACATAATATTTTAATCTTTTTAATACACTAACTTTATGAGCTAAATTAATAGATTAATATATTTGGGTTTATATATTTTAATAATCAAATCACATACTTGAATTTTAATCTTTAAATCATCAAAATCACCTCATTAAGCATCACTAATAGTCTTCATTGATTGAGACTAGTTTTTGTAATAATTTAATGAATTCATATATTCTGTATGATGAGCATTGTCGATAAATATCAAGTTTGAAGAGGAATAATGTGATTCAGTGATAGCTTTGTAACGAGCATTGACACTGCATTGTTGTTGTTTTTTCTCCAGTGAATATCTGTATATTGATACTTTTCGTTACTTGTTACCAAACACGACACTCCAGTAAGTTGAGGCGCTGTCTACTGTTATTTCTTCCTTTGAATCACAAATCGGGATTCCGATTCCGGTCAGCATTTATTAGTTTTCATACTGACTAATAACTATTCCAATAACATTCACTTTAAACTTATGAAACGTTCTATGGAATTCCCATTCTGTTTATGTGATAATGTAATTAATTATTTGGTTTTATTGACGCAGTGTTAAAGGGAGCCTGCACACAGATATGTTGGTATTGCATGAGCGTTTATTATCATTATTATTTACCATATTTATATAGCACTTTTTTAATGAATTCACACGTTCAAAAGTACTTAACAATACAATTGCATGGTTCAACCAGTAAAATAATCAAAGACATTTAAAAACTATGATAAACAATGATAGATGGACACATATAAAACTAAAATAGATGGAAACCTATATAATACGAGGACATAAATGACAAGCAAATATAAGAACAATTGTAAAATATAGTGTTTAAGAATTAAAACAAAGTATAAGAAATACCTATAAACGCTTAAGATATTAATACCAAGCTCAACATAGAATACATGTTTAAAATAACAAACTAAAGTGCTATAGGATAGATCAGTGCTTTGTTTCACGAAAAATAAACAGTCTTGTCACATAATTAATTTTGAAATAATCATCATTGCAAGTAAACGTTTGCGAAATAATGTGTTTTCAGTGCTTTCTTTGAGGCGGGTAATGTTTTAATGTCTCTGAGCGATGCTGGAAGCGCGTTCCAAAGTGTTGGATCGGCAGACCTGAACGAACGGCCTCCGTACGACACAGTCCTGGTTCTCGGCACAACTAGCATGACAGAGTGATTCTGAGATCTGACTTCTCTGCGTTTAAAAGGCTCCTTTCATATTCTAATTGGCGTTTACATATATGAGAAAGCATTTAGCTCTTTTAGAATCAATCAAATGTTACTTATATCTGTACAAGTGTCGAAGAAAGAAAGACAAATTACCGAAGTGCTGAAAACGACCCTATTTTCTGAATTTGGCCGATACATGTACCGATCCCAAAGTAGTGAGGATAAACTCTGTCAGTCAGGCACTTACCTACGCTCCTCATTATTCTATACTGGAATTGACATTGTATTTCCTGAATCTCCCATGCCACCATGAATCACATTTTAAATGCAAAAAGACCAAACTATACTAAAGGTGTGTTTCTGAATTTAATTAACACACCTAGAGACGATAATGATTGTTTAAATACACAAAGAATATTAAAAAAAACTATATATTATTTGACCTGGATACTGCCATGACTAACAGTGGACCTTTTCGTTTTATTAAAACGTTTACGTTCACAAATATGATTTGCTATTTTATTGGATTGAAGTTTATTTTTAACTAATATTGCCATACGTGTATCTATATAGTAAGTATGATAACACCTTAGTTAGGACATCTGTAGATAGTTCACTCAATAGTCAT
>VMBQ01015420.1:0-12511 GCA_007657795.1 Dreissena rostriformis | reverse complement strand
GGCACTCGATCCACAACTGCAAGATTAGACGATGTCCATGGACATTAATCACGTGCTAGTTTTTGGTCAGAAAGGTCAAAACATGGACGCCATGGTCGCAGGTCAAATATTTGTTCATCACAATAGCTTTCAGAAATAAGTAAACGGATTCAATACCTTTTGTCGGCACAGTAAACAATGGGCCAACGGTAACCACTATTTCAGCAATGGTTTGCTGTTTGTACACGAATAAGTAGCACTATCATTTGGTGTTTGAATGACAGTGAAACCGCAAACTCATAACCGATGTTCCAGACCGCAACCAACGTGTGGGCGATCGAGGAGTAACAAAAGAACTTTGTTTTCAAAATGCGTTTATGTAGTTAACCAACATTTGACTATTTTATTTGCACCCCTGTACATTTGATAACATTTTGCGTGGGTTTTGGAAATGATGAACCTGTATTCGGACATCTATTGGCATAGTGCCATACAAATCAAACTCGAATATTCATTGAACATGACAAATCAAGCCGCCATAGCTTATTTCAAGAAGGAAAAACGTTAGTATTAGAAAAATTACCTTCAAAATTGTATCGTTCTCTACTTCACATTGATCACACGCAAAGACAAAAAGACTCACGTTGATTTATTGAATCAGTTGAATAAGTTAAAGGGCATAATGTTTGTGCGTAAAGTGTCGTCCCAGATTAGCCTGTGCAGTCCGCATAGGCTAACCAGGGACGACACTTTCCGCCTAAATTGGATTTTTGCTAAAAAGTGACATCATTTAAACGAAAAAAAAACAGTCTTGCAATTAGTTTAAACCTATTTATTTTTGCTCGATTGCATCGAANCTCGATCGCTAGGCGGACACCATATCCACTACGCTACGCCGATCTTGCAATTGAACATGCTATAAACAACACTCGTATAAAGTTTCGTTTTGATGCACTTAAAACTGTTCTTGAAACAAAGTGCGCATGTAAATATATGTATAAAAATTTGCATAAATTCAAGGTGACTTAACTATGCAACAAATATTGCAAAATACACGAAAATAACGTCTTGCCCTTAACACATCTTTAAAGTTTAATGGGACGGTAGTGCGGCACTATGAGCTACGTAAAATAAAAAAAATAAAAAAATGCCGACCTTTAGAAATAAATGGAATTAATATTTTGTTGGTGGAGTGACGATGTTTTCCGAATAGGTTACATTTAACTAAATTATTTCGTATCACTCCGTGGTTACATTTAGTACAATGTAACCAAGTGTTAAAATAGCCCGTTGAATAGTTGAAAGCTGATTTTCACAACATATTTGATTTGAAGGAATATTGATGTTAGTAAGTGTTAACTTAGTTTAACTTTGATTGTATGAGATGTGGAATTACAGTGTGAATGACTGTCAAACCGAATTGTTCATGCTTGCAATGTGTTTTCGTGGTAGTTTAATCGATTCTCTTAAATGTTTTTGCAAGTTTGATGACCGCTTTTAGGTTGACTTTTGTGAACGGGCATCGATGTATTCCTTTAATAGGATTTTTTTTGCGGTGTTGAAAATTGATGGTGCAGTGAGCTTCGAAAATTTGCGGGTTCACATACCTTGTCATGTATAACAGTAAAAAATATTCGACTAACTTTTTTTGAATTCTTATTATGTATAACAAATAGACAATTTTGAGGGGTCGTGAGAGGGTGTATCACCTGGGGGAGGGGTAGCAGTGAGGGGTAGCAGTGAGAGGTAGCAGGGAGGGGTAGCAGTGAGGGGTAGCAGTGAGAGGTAGCAGCTGTTGCCTATAGCCTGTGAGTAAAAGCAGGGGTGGAAGGTATTAAGATCTCGTATACATTATATATGAATAAATTCTAATTGAAACACACGACAGCACAACATTAATTTGTGAACGTTAATATTAATTAAATAATTAGTTGTCGTGGGCACGGGTGCACGCAGTGCGACAGGTTCGTCTAGGGTACCAAATACTAGTACTCTGACCCAAGCCCTGGGTTTATACTCGATTTAATAGTTTGTCAAGCAAATATATCAATGAATAAGAAATAATTCTCACCACGAGCGAAGATCTCTTAAAGACAAGATACTGAAATCGACTTTAAAAAATCAAAGTTGTTCATGCATAAAATAGCCATTGCTGATTTGAAACAAAAATGACCACGTTTTTATATAAATATTTTAACAGTTTTAAAGAAACGCTATCCAGAAAAGTTCACTACTGGATTAATTACAATCCAGATTCCGCTGTTGTTAAAGTGTTATTGTTATCACTAAATACGGTCCACCGTTAATTACAGATCTATATTAAAATCAATCATCCTGAAATGTGTTTAATCTCTTTAAATCACCAGGGATGAATAACGAACACTGGCCCACGGTACTGTTAGTGGTAGCCATATTAAATTGTTGTTGACCTAGGCATTTACTTGAGCAATGCGGCGACAGAATGTACATTTGCGATATTTACGAATCAATATTTATTCAATACACTTATTGAACGCTTTCGGCCTGCACCAATATTTATCATGCCTTTGATGCTAATTTGGGGAATAATTTAATAGTGAGCAGTGGGCGATAAATATGTCAAACGAAAATACTATGTTTACACAACGTTTAGCATATCAAGTTCATCTTCTCACGATATATCCTGACCTTATTATAATGCCATATGATTATTTCCAAATTTAATGATTTTTTGATTTTTTGTCAACAGGGCAGAATTCAAAAATCGTAATCAGTTTAAGTAAAGATATGTCAATAAACATGTTTATTTATAGATCTTTGGTTTCAGTAAAATCATACTTTTTAAATGCTTTATGCTTCCATTACATGTGCACCACAATACCAGATCATATTCATGAATATCTGAGTATGCATTGACGTGAACTTAGATTAGTTCTGATTGACCTGTCGATTTAATGTTTACTTAGTACAAAGCATGCCTACAGCAAACGTATGGCAGAAGTTTGAATGCTATTATTGATTAATTCACACATTTTATAACACCATGTCAGTTTTTGTCAATAACGTACGAGTCCTAAAATAACTGCATTGCTCAATATTTAAAGGCTGTCATGAAATTACACTTCTTTTAAAAGGAATATGTATTTCTATACCAATATATATATAAATATCTTTATTAGAGTCTCATCATGGTTTCACATACATACAACAATTTACAAACAAGGTCAACCATGCCATTCATTTTTGAATTATAAGAGACTATAATGCAAGCATTCAAATACATACAATAAAACGTATTATTAAAACTAGCATTTGTAGTGCTTTTACACTGTAAGTGCCCCTTTCTAATACTAAAACATCCCGTTAAAGCACATACAATATTTTAGTTAAATATAAAGCCAGCATATTTATATTAAGATAAAATAATATAAGACAAGCTAAGCCAATATGTAGTGGCCGAGTTGTTAAGGCGAGAGACTAGAAATCTTTTTTCAACACTAGTATAACAGGAATTTTATGTGGTGGAATAGATCCCTTTCTTGTCGCATAGTACTACAATACTCACTAAACCATCCTTTAATCATCTTAATTTTGTTGTAGACATTACACTCCTTCACAATTACCAATTTATATTTGAGCAACTTTAATTCTACTCAATTTTCTGCTCCAATCAGAAGTTATATTTGGCACTAAATTTGCAAAATGACATCTTTATACCATCCATAGCAATTAGATCTTAGATTTATCTTCCTCTTATATATTTTGTGTTAATTAAAAACCGCTCTTTGAAGTTGAAAACTTGAACAACATTCTCGTTTGTAGTATTGAAATATGTTCATATAGTTTTAGCTATTATCGTGGAATTGTATTTTAAAATAGGTAGAGTCTCTTATAACTCAATTATGAGTGGCATGTATGTACTGTGTTTTAAAGTTATTTTATATATGTTTTACTATGTACATGATGATGACTCTAATAAACTATCTCTTATCTTATCTGTCATTTTTTGTCAATAAGATTCGATTCCTTAAATAACCTTAGTGTTCAATATTTAAACGTTGTCGTCAAAGTACACCCCTAATAAAATGAATATTTATTTCTATACCAATATGTAGCTACACGTTTGGCGCTTGGTATCTTATGCAACGAAATCACAAACAGATATTGACTATAACAATTATAAAATTAATGATTATTAAATTACATTTCCTTATTATCTGTAATAATTGTGAATCCCGATGCCTTTTTTTATTTATACTTGTGGACACTTTGAAATTGGTACATCATTTATCAGCAACCTCAGTCTGTTTTGTTAAATAGCAACGATGGTATGCGAATTAATAGCCATTGAAATACACGTATAACAGAACAGAATAAATTATTCAGACTTAGGCATGATAAACAACACGTCACACAGGCAAATGGTCGAATGATCACACCGTTCACAAGTAATTAAACACGCATGGGTAATGAAGGCAGCGCGACGTTTACAACTAGTTTTTTCTCTCTGACCAACCATCCGTAACCCTTTCAGTCGATACACAACTCATCAGATCGAGTTCCTTGAGATTAATGTCGCACGTGTCTATTTACAAACGAAAAGTACAGCTTCAATAACGGTGATCCATCCGCGTACGGCTGATTTGCTACACATAATGAGCGCCTCTTTCATCGCGGATTCGAAGATGTGAATGCTTTGACAACCTGTCGATGTTTAGAAAACAAAACTCGAAAGCTCGATGTTAATATGTCTGTATTTGTAGTTTTCGCTGTGATTCGTGTGTATTTGTTCTGTATATAAACATTTCTGCGATAGATGATGATATTGTTAAAAAAAATGATTATGGCCATTATGCAGGATTGTGTTTAAATATAAATAAGACGTCAAATACTTGCTATATTAACGTTCCATCCTCAGTGCACGTTGCCAAAACATCTCCAAGGTATTAAGCTATAATTTTCGAAAAATGGCCGTTGTCAACGCGGTTGTGTAATGGTGGACATACTAAGAGCTTGCAAACCTCTCGATGGAATAATTAATCACAAGTCGCTCTGTCAATATTGTTACCGTATAGTCTTCCATTGTCCAAAGATTGATTTATACGCGGTTCTATGGGCAACCAAACATGCATATTTGCTTCAAGGCCTTAATTGTATGTTCTGCAATATCACTGCTGTTTGTAAATGAATTATCTCAGGTTATAATTTGAACTAGTCGATTAAACTTATAAAAAAAAACTCGATTCTTTTTTATTTATAATATAACATACAGTCCATTCTATAGACGTTCTATAAACGATCGCAAAATTCTGTAAATGATCACGGTCTATGAACAGTAACGATCATCGAATGAGCATGTTCTACGAACGATTCATTGTTATGAATGGGTACGATCTTTGAACAGTAACGATCATCGAATGAGCATCTTCTACGAACGATTCATTGTTATGAATGCGTACGATATATGATCGGAGAATGGGCATGTTCTACGAACGATTCATTGTTATGAATGCGTACGATATATGATCAGAGAATGGGCATGTTCTACGAACGATTCATTGTTATAAATGGGTACGATCTATGAACAGTAACGATCATCGAATGGGCATGTTCTACGAACGATTTATTGTTATGAATGCGTACGATCTATGATCAGAGAATGGGCATGTTCTACGAACGATTCATTATGAATGGGTACGATCTATGAACAGTAACGATCATCGAATGGGCATGTTCTACGAACGATTCATTATGAATGGGTACGATCTATGAACAGTAACGATCATCGAATGAGCATGTTCTACGAAGGATTCATTGTTATGAATGCGTACGATCTATGCATTACCATGTTCTACGAATGGTCACGTGTTCTGCATGTTCACGATCTATAGATTGTCACGATTTATGATTGGTCACAATCTCTGCAAAAACGAGCGCACTACCATGTCGTTGTGTAAGCTACGATACGTTGGAAAACGCGCACTACCGGGTTCCCGAACATGAAACCTACTGTTCAATATCAGTCGCCTATTCCGGGTACCATTATTGTTGGTCAGCCTCATTATATTCGGACTACCACTGTGCTCATTGACGTACGTCTAACAAATTGTGACTATGATCAATATTATTGTATTTGTCGATATTCTTAATCATGTGATGTGAACTTGTTATCTTTGCTTTGCTCAAAATATTCATTATTTATTTGAAAAAGTATTCGTATACACAAGAAAGTCACACATCAAAAACCTAAAGGCTACTAAAAAAGTATCTACTGCAATCACAACCTGTTATTTCAACGTGTATTATAGAAAGCATGCATATCCTGTTGCTGAACATCGTTAAGACATAAGCAAATCCAAGAAGTTGATATCCATGATGGCGCATTGTAGAATTCATGTGCAGAAAATATTTCACTAAATGTTTTTGGATGTGAAATCAATATACACCGTGTTTAGTCATTATTACTTTATATATGAAAACGTTTAGCAATGAACTCGATCAAATACATAATAATGATATAGTCCCTGTGACATTCGATTCCATTTTGAGAATTTATCAGTTAACAGGAATAGCACAATTTAAAACAATTAGTACGATACGGCATATCAAATATCATTATGTATAAATAGTCCTAAAAGGTTGCAATGAACGTGTCAAAATGGTTCAATGAAATAAGGACAAGCATACTAAAATCTTAACTATTGGTTTATTACAGTCTACATGTTTAATTACTGATATTACACTGTTAAATTTGAAAGAAAAAATCGAATAAACCCATGAAAATTTAGATAAAAGTTTACGTTAAATTTCATCTTCAATAACAAAAAGGTAAGATGTAATTTTAACAGATCATTGTCCTCAATGTCGCGTTTCCACTGGGGGATGACGACGTCAAAGCGTGGTTTCGTACATACAAGGTTATCTGATCTGCTGTCAATACATTGTTCACCTGACACCACCTCTATTTAACGCAGCAAATAATGTTATAATAGAATGCATTTGTTGAACAACTTATATTGAGCACACGTATGAAAAAAGGGATTTTGTCCAAACATCAACACAGAATGCAGCGACAAAGACAATATAATACATGTATAAAAGAATAAATAAAATAAAATAAAAACAAAATAAAAGCCAAACCGTACATGCAATCCGTCCAAATTATATAAACTCCATTGAGTTAGTGCGATTATAAAAGACACGCACACTAATTAAACCAAGTTTGTGAATATACACCTGTAACACATATCACGACTTACCGTCCGTAACTATAGCAACATTTACATGTTTTGGAATTACGTTCACAGTAATATATAAGCCTTGTCTACAAATCACTAAACAACACAAGAACGTGTCACCGCAACCGCCGCTACGAAATCCGTATTCGAAATGAATTGACCGATACTCTTTAATGGAGTTTAAATACAATTTTAGCAGTGCATAATTTACAATTTTACCGACGCAGATCGAATTAAATTATCCCGTTTAACAAAACGTCGCTATATAAACTCAATAAACCCTATTTGGAGTTCAATGCGACGGTAGAATGCCATGCCACTGTAAAACAAGTTTGAGTATAAATAGATTGATCACAATCAATTCTACCCTAGGTATGTCATTACAGAGCTTACAGCAGACATGGACCAGTGGTTTTAAATAGTGTCACGCGCATTAAAACTCTAAACGGTCGTTCCTGAAAGCATTATAGACTTAAAGACTTCAAATATAACAGAATTACCCTTGTTCGTTAATGAAAACCATGGTGAATTTTCTAACGAACATATATTAGTATTAATGTAGGTCGGTGGATCAGTCTCTGTCAACTAGAACACAGATTCTTCCACAATCCGTTTTTATCTGAAAACTCCACGTTCGTCGGAAAACACTGATCCAGGATATGGAGGTGCGAAAGTTTACACGCTGGTTATTTTTTTTTTATTAAATGTCAGCCCTCAAGCAATAATGTTTAAGATTCGCGCGACAAAAGTTAAAAAGTTGTTTCATATAAAATGGGCGATAACTCCGGTTGTAAATAAAATAACGTAACCAAAATACGAAGGTTCATAACTTTACATGCAGGGTAATATGTTTGTCAAGTTTCAGACCTTTAGCAGCAATACGTTTCGAATTACCTGATACGCGCGACACAAAACATAGAAAGATGTCATTTATGCTAACAAAGGAGCCATAACTCCGGTTATGTCGAAAATATTCGAACCAAAAAGTTTAAGCGCAAAAAACTCTGTAACACATGTTGTGACATACACAAGAGAAAGTCATGAACTTAAATATGGTATATAAAAGATCAATGGTACCTGGTATTTCAATCTTCCGATCTTAATTTAACATCCACGGAAGACATTCAAAGAGTTCCATACATACGTTGTAATTTATATTATTTATAATTTATTATTTATATTATCATTATTTATAATTCACAATTATTTATAATTATTAGGTAAAGAACGAAATGAAAACTGTTTTTTATATTTTTATTATATTATTTCAATGCAGTAGAAAAAATCCCAGCGATATGACAGTGTCATCGTTGCATGCATGTGTACTTTTTTCCTTACTCATTTAATATTAAAGAGAGTATATACTATTTCAATATCAACATTTTATTCTCTCGATCTTAAACCAACATATGAATATGACCGAGGAATGTTAAATAAAATAAATTACCGATCTTTATATGGTACCTCAATGGAATATGCTTTACGTCAGTGAAATTTATAACAAGCATGATAACGCCGATACCAACAGGTTTACTCTTAGTTCTTGTAGAACCAAAGAAGTGTCTATTTGTCAATATGAACACAAATTTACACAGATTCTACATATGAACATGAATCAGTTTTCTGTTGTTCCGCACAAAAGTATTTCCATTTGTATACAACTTTTGTATGCGTTTATTTTCTGGTAATACTTTTAAACCTGTACTCTAGTGGTTGATTCATCAACGTCTTATCATTTTCAAAAAAAGTTAGTTGATGCTTTATACTCGTTTTAATTATGTGTCAAGATGTTTGTATAATACAGGTCTTCAAATATCACCCTATTAAACATAACCTCAAATATGTATGTTGAGTTAATGCAAGAAAATCTCCTTTTGTACATAGAAGGGGAAATCTTTTGAAAATAGTTCAATACATTTAAAATTATTCTCACCACGAGCGAAGATCTCTTGAAGAAAAGACATTAAA
Organism: Dreissena rostriformis; assembly: GCA_007657795.1. Lineage (NCBI taxonomy): Eukaryota > Metazoa > Mollusca > Bivalvia > Myida > Dreissenidae > Dreissena > Dreissena rostriformis. The sequence continues at coordinate 3,347 of VMBQ01015420.1, read as the reverse complement.
ATCGATTTCAAATAATCGAAGTTGTTAATCCATTAAATAGCAATTGCATACTTGAAACGAAACGAAACATTTCCATGTGTTTATAAAGATTTTTTTAAGATACGCTATCCAGAAAAGGTCACTATTTGGATTAATTTAAAGCCAGATACCACTGTTGTTCAAGTTTTATTGTAATCAATAAATACGTTCCACCGGTAATTACAGATCTATATTAAAATCAATCATCCTAAAATATGTTTAATCCCTTTAAATCGCCAGGGATGAATACCGAACACTGGCCCACGTTAATGTAAGTGGTAGCCATATTAAATTGTTGTTTACAAAGGAATTTACTCAAGCCATGCGGTATTAGAATGTACATTTGCGATATTTACGAATCAATATTTATTCAATACACTTATAGACAGCTTTCGGCCTGCACTAAAATGTATCATGCCTTTAAGGCTTATTTGGGGCAATATTAAATAGTGAGCAGTGGGCGATACATATTTCAAAAGCAAATACTATGTTTACACAACGGTAAGCATATCAAGTTCATCTTTTCACCCTATATGCTAATTACAAAGCCTGATGATTTTTTCCAAACTTAATTATTTTTCAGTTTTTGTCAACAATTCGTCATCAGTTAAAGTAAAGATATGTCAATAAACATGTTTATTTATAGATCTTTGTTTAAAGTAAGATCATACTTATTAAATGTGATATGCTTCCATTGCATTTTCACCACAATACCAGATCATATTCATGAATATCTGAGTATGCATTGACGTGAAATTCAATAAGTTCTGATTGAACTGTCGATTGGATGATTACTTAGTAAAAAGCATACCTACATCAAACGTCTGACAAAAAGTTTGAATGCTATTATTGATTAATTCACAAATTGTATAACACCATGTAAGTTTTTGTCAATAACGTTCGAGTCCTGAAATAACTGAATTGTTCAATATGTAAAAAGCTGTCACGAAATTAAACTCCTATTAAAAGTTTTTCTCTCTGACAAACCATCCGTTACCCTTTTAATCGAAACACAACTGATCAGATCGAATTCCTTCAGTTAATGTAACACGTTTCAATTTACAAACGAAAAGTACAGCTTCAATAACGGTGATCCATCCGCGTACGGCTGATTAGAGACGCACAAAGAGCGCCTTTGTAAGCGCGGATTCGTAGATGTGAATGCTTTGCCAACTTGTCGATGTTTGGAAAACGAAACTCGAATGCTCGATGTTGATATGTCTGTTTTTGTAGTTTTCGCGGTTATTCTTGTGTATTTTTTTCTGTATATAAACATTTCTGCGATATATAATGATATTGATAAAAAAAAAATGATTATGCCCTGTATGCACGATTTTTAAAATAGAAATAAGACGTCAAGATACTTGCTATATTAACGTTCCATGCTAAGTGCACGTGTCCAATACATCTCCAAGGTATTAAGCCATAATTTTTCGTAAATAGCCGTTGTCAACGCGGTTGTGTAATGGTGGACACAATAAGAGCTTGCAAACCTCTCGATGGAATAATTAATCACAAGTCGCTCTGTCAATATTGTTACCGTAAAGTCTGTCATTGTCCAAAGATTGATTTATACACGTTTCTATGGGCAAGCAAGCCTGCATATTTGCTTCAAGGCCTTAATTGTATTTTCTGCAATGCGATTGCTATTTGTAAATGAATTTTCTCAGGCTATAAATTGAACTAGTCGATTAAACTTTAAAAAAAACTCGCTTCTTTTTTATTCATAACATACATAACATTCTATAGACCTTCTATAGACGTCCACAAAAATCTGTAAATGATCACGGTCTATGATCAGAGAATAGGCATGTTCTACGAACGATTCATTGTTATGAATGGGTAAGATCTATGAACAGTAACGATCATCGAATGAGCATGTTCTACGAACGATTCATTGTTATAAATGGGTACGATCTATGAACAGTAACGATCATCGAATGAGCATGTTCTACGAAAGATTCATTGTTATAAATGGGTACGATCTATGGATTGCCATGTTCTACGAACGATTCATTGTTATGAATGCGTACAATCTATGCATTACCATTTTTTACTAATGGTCACGTGTTCTGCATGTTCACGATCTATGTATTACCATTTTCTACTAATGGTCACGTGTTCTGCATGTTCACGATCTATGGAATTTCACGATTTATGATTGGTCAAAATTTCTGCATAAAAACGAGCACACTACTACGCCGTTGTGTAGGCTACGATACGTTTGAAAACGCACTCTAACCTGGTACCCGAACATAAAACGTACTGTTCAATAGCAGTCGCCTATTCCGGGTACCATTATTGTAGGTCAGCCTCATTATATTCGGACTTCCACTGTGCTCATTGACGTAGGTCTAATAAATTGGTTTTAACAATATTTATTTAGCTATTCATATACAGCATGTAAGCAATATAATACAATACAAAGATACAAGCTACTTATGAAGAAATATGCTTAACATGAGGACAGCAAAGTATAAATTAACAGAATTGAGAAAAAAGCTCGAAGCTTATGCTATGTCTCTCGTCTAACAAATTGTGTCGATGATCAATATTATTGTATTTGTCGATATTCTTAATCATGTGATATTAACTTGTTATCTTTGCTTTGCACAAAATTGTAATTATTTATTTGAAAAAGTATTCGTGTACACAAAAAAGTCATACAGAAAAAATAAATATGCTACTAAAAAGGTGTCTTCTGCAATCATAACCTGGTATTTTATCGTGTATTAAAGAAAGCATGCATAACCTGTTGCTGAACAACGTTAATACATAAGCAAATCTTAAAAGTTGATATCCATGATTGCGCATTGTAGAATTCATGTGCAGAAAATATTTTACTGAATGTTTTTGGATGTGAAATTAATATGCACCGAATTTAGTCATTATTACTTTATATATTCATACATTTATCAATAAACTCGATCAAAAACATAATAATGATATAGTCCCTGTGATCTTCAATTCCATTTCGAAAATGTATCAGTTAACAAGAATAGCACAATTTTATAAAATCAGTACGATACGGCATATCAAATATCATTATTTATAAATAGCCCTTAAAGGTGGAAATTAACGTGTCAAAATGGTTTAATGAAATAAGGACAATCATGCTCAAATCCTAACTATTGGTTTATTAAGTCTATATGTATTATAGCTGATATTACACTGTTAAATTTGAAAGAAAAAATCGTGTAAACCCGTGTAAATTTTAATAAAAGTTTACGTTAAATTTCATCTTTAATAACAAAAAGTTTAGATGTAATTTTAACAGATCAGTGTTCTCAATGTCGCGTTTCGTATATACAAGGTTATCTAATCTGCTG